>BSBM01000887.1:600000-860000 GCA_027924585.1 Larix kaempferi
CTAACAAGGATTCAATTTCCTTAGAAAATCAAAACATAAGCATAATGTCTTAGTGGAGGGTGGAGTACAAGACACCTCATGCTATGGAGAAGGAACCTGAGAGGTTAGAGGAGAAGCAACAACAAGTGTAGGGGGGGGGTGACCCATTTACATTATAGGAGGAGGATAACTTCCAAACTAAGGATGGTGATGCAACAGCCTCAGTGCCACCTTCTACACATACATCCATCGGTCATCGGCAAATGGATGATGCAGGACCTTCTAGTGGCAAACAACCCATGGAATTTTCATGTAAAGGAGGCAGAGGGAATTGATAGCAAGATGCTAGATTTGTCATTGTAGATAATTGGTGATGATGAGATGCATTTATATAAACTTGATGACATTTTGTTTTGGTTGTCCAGTTTTGAGTCTTGTATTAGATAGCTCTCAGGATTCAATATCACCTTAGATGTATGAATTGGAATCCACTACATCATATAAATCAATGTTTTTCCATATTTATATGTGAATGAACTTATTTGATGTTGTTGTTGGTTTATATTTCAAAAAGATTGAAAAAATAAATTTATTTGGTATTTTTTAAATAATTTTCAAGTTTGACAATATTTTTTATGATTTTTTCAAAGTCCAAACCCTTGGCAATATTTTCTATGTCGATTTTTTCCGCAATGGTTAGACCAGCCTAAAATATATTCCATGCAAGCAGTGTTCCATCTTAAGGGAAATACCACAATGCAGACTCATCCAATTATCATTAATGTTAAAAGGGCCACCCCAGAAACTAGCATCCTTCTTTACTCTAATGGATTTTCTACCAAATTTTCAAATGCATGCAAATCCATTAGTAAAAATTATTGATCCAACATGCTAGGTAGGTATACTACATGTATTATGAGACAAACAAAACCCATAAAACCCAACAAGTTACATCATTGTTATCACCTCTCTTTTGGTTATATATTTGGTTCAAATTAAGTATGGAATAACCCAATGGATTAATAAACATCCCATAATGTAAGCAAAGACATTTAATTATTTTTACAAGTGAATTATTTTCAAGCTTTTCCAATTTGATAAATAAATTTTGGTTGTTTAGTGGACACTAAGTAAAGACAATAGCAAGCTTCCTAAGAGAAAATCATCTGTGTAATATTGTAGTTAGAAATATTATGATTATGCCTTTATCTGTGGAGCATCACTAATAGTCGCCACATGAACAATGTCCCTCCTTGAAATGATGGAAGATTTTGGCATCCCTCACAATAGTATTTCGTCTAACAACCTCAGAGATGAGCTTGATAGCTATGTGTTAGTCATCACAGACATGAATATTCTTTGAAATTTGGATTTATGTTCCAGGGCTTGTGTTAATAAGCCCAAATGGCAAGCCTTTCACTGTGGCTACGAAGAGCCTCTTATTTATTTTGCTGCTCAACATCATGTAGCATTGAGCTTATGTTAGGCACATAACCTATAGACCTCATCTGCATGTCCAACTTCTATCAAGTTGCATATATTTTCTCTTTTGTGAGTCAAATTTACCACCAACTATAAATGCATGCACCCTATTTTTTACTTCAATCCAACTACATCTCGGATTTGTTTCCAATTGCTTGCCTTTCACTATTTTTATCAACTTTGCTACATCACCCCACCTGCAAGCTTCAACATAGATGTTTGACAGCGATATATAATTTCTAGCTTCATCAGGTTCTATCTAAAAAATATGTTTTCCCTCACATTTTGCTAGTGGAACTTTGTCAAGAGTTTTGCAAGCACTAAGTAAGCATCCCCAACACTAGCATTTAGCTCTAATGGCATGTTTTGTATGAATTCATGTGCCTAATCTAGACAGCGAGATCGACCTAGAAGATCAACCATGCAAGCATAATTTTCCATCCTGGGGGAATACCATAATGTTGATTCATTGAATTAAAGTGGCACCATCCTTACTTTACAAGGCCTACGTGAATACAAGAAGATAGAACAATAGTAAAGGTAATATGATTTGGTTGCACTCTCGTTTGCTGCATTTGTTGAAATAATTGAAGGGAGCTTCACCATGTCCATGACTATATACCCAGAAATCATTTTTGTCCATGAAACAACATTTGTTTGAATATTTTGTCAAATAACCGCCATGCATTACCTATACCTCCACACTTAGCATACATATCTATAACAACATTCCCTACAAACACATTTGAATCGAAACCTTATTTAACTATAAACCCATGCATCTATTTACCTTGTTACAAAGATGTTAGATGTGCATAGCTCGAAAGAATGCTAGAGAATCTGTTTCATGTCTCAGAGAATCCACAGTAGACATGATTGTCATCGACGTTTCGAATCCAAAATAGGATTCATCATCAGGATGGTTTGTCAATTTTTTGAAGAGTTGTTGATCAAGAGGCATTAATATTCATTGTTGGGATGCAGAGAATATGACTTATTGGCTTGGAAAATTAGGTTTAGGGTTTTCTTAGAGATTTAAAATGTTAATGTATTTCCTAGAATCTTATTAAGTCAATTAGTCTCTAAGAAGTATTTAAAGTAATTTAAAACAATTATTAATAGTGTATATTTTTTTAATTTTTATATTTAAAATTAGATAGGTTTATAGATTAGGTTAAAAAGATGATAATGATACTATATCTTAGTCTAAATGATAAATTATTAAAGTATTACATTAATATTATTATAATTGTAGTTTATTAAATTTTAATTCAATTATTATATTAATTGGTTTTATAATAACAATAATATTGCAATTATTATTGTATTTTTTTTAACAAGAACGGATATATTTGTATTGAAAATGGTTGAATGAATTCAACAGAAAGATACAAAATAGTACTGATAGAGTTCTTTAGAGTAGCATGAGTAGTTTAACATCAAAGGACTGACATATACAGTAATCCAAAATAAGCTATAAGCTTTTAAAAAAAACTAGGAATATTGAATGACTGTAGATCTTCACAAACTGTCCTAGTAAGAAGATAGAAAATGGAACATCACTACAACATACTAGTTACTAGTATTACTAGTGGACCTCTGAACCTGGGAATTATATTCAGCTTCACCTTCTTCATCACTTTCCAAACTATTAGCTACATAAAATGTGTTATCATCCTCCTCATCGACCTCAATATCATAAGAATAAATTTCCATATGTCTGGCTGAACCAGGTTCTGAAGCAGACTCAGTTTTTTCGTCCTCACCAAAATCAACCTCAGTGTCCTCATCTTGGTCAGAAGAAACAACATTAACAGTAGTATGTGCATCCTTGCTGTGGTTTCCGGAGTCTTCTATGGCCTTCTCAGAACCCTCTAAAATTTCTTGGTGCACAGAAATATCATCCCCTGTAGGAGAAAGGCTGTTATCTTCACATTTGGAGTGAGAACCCCCAATATGTTCTTCGTGCTTGTTAACCAAAACCACCATTCCAAATACCTTATCTGCACAATGCTTAACATCATCCTGAATTTTGTTAAGACGGGATTCCAAATTACCCTTTAGGTCCTGATACATTTGTTCAAGCTGATCTAAACGATTATCGACGCTAGGAGAGTGAGAAACCCTCTAGTTTACATCTTGAAAATTCCTTTGACACGGTCCTTCATCCATTTCGAATGATATTTAAAATCGCTTACCTTGGTTGTCAGAGAACTCACCTGGTCTACCAATTACTCAACTCGCTTCTCAATATCCATTGGAAAAATATTGATAAACACAAATAAAAAAGGCCAAAGGGGATGGAACCAGAAAATTACTAAATCCACAATACCAGAAAAGAAGGCAGAACAAAATACATCACTAAATTCCTTCTCACAGGAATAAACTCTTACCCTTCCACGGATAAACCCAGAAACAAAATTTTCAACATACCAGCATAACTCAGCATCCCAAACCTCTGAAAGCAAAGACAAAGAGGAATTTATATGAGTTACCTGCGAATACGAAGTTGGAAGCCTTACTCCTCGCACAAAGGAGAAGGCTAAAAACGTCACAGACTCAACCACCATTCCAATCAGGCAACCCCAACCAGCTCCTGCTTCCAAACTTGCAAAAGCAACCACTGGCCAAGGAAACGGCAGAAATGAGATCCTAAACCCGAGGGGGCAAGCATTTACCGGGATATAGCTAACGCATTGAATGGAAACGACACATGCATACAGAGAAGCATGCTCACCAACTTCGATGTCCAAAAGAGAGAGGACATGGAGGCTATTCAAGGCCCATATTATGATGAAAATATTGAACTTCATAATCAAGCAATTAAGGAACAAATAAAAAATTTCTAGGCCCCCCATGAGTCACCAATTCCCCTTGATACATTAAGGAAGCTTGATTTGCAAAAGAAACAGTGAGAGAATTCAAAGCCCGCTTCACAAGATAGAACTTGATGCACTGGAACCTTAGAAGGATACTCAAAATGCATTGATTAAGACGACCGACTAAAGGATCTATGATAGGTTGACCATTTCTTATGTAATGTCCCCATTCAAATAAATTCCAAAAGGAGAAAATTCCACCAATCTGTTAGTTTCCTAGGTTGGAGTGGAGACATTAAAATTGGAATAAGGAGACTAATAAACCCAAAGGAACTTTGGGGTTTGGAATAAATATATTATGAAGGGAAAAAATAAATACTTATGATGAGAAAATAAGACGGCACTTGGTCATGGAGACACATAGGTGGTATGGGACCCCCACAAAGCTAGATTCCCCCATGCCACATGGCATTTCACTCTCACCCATTCGAATCCAAGGTGGAATCCACTATTATTGGGGTATTTGGAAGGGCATATCACTTTTCATGACTCAATGAGGTCGAAATGTAGAGGAAGAGTAACTCCCATGGGAGAGGAAGAGGCATTTTGGATCTAGTGGGACACTTGGGCTAGATTCCCTAGCTTCTATGACACCAATGATGAAGATGCCTATGACATTTTTGAAAAATCAGACCTGATGGCTGACATCTGATGTACATGACATGTCAGGACTAAAAATATCCTCCAATAATGTGCCCAACTGAGTTAGGGAAGCCAAAGAGACACCTATTCGAAATTAGTGAAGGAGGAGGCTAGAATGGGAAGGACAAGTGGCATACTTGGGAATATCTTCCCAAATTCAGTTGGAATGAAGATCATGGATGGATTTAGAATTGGGGAACCCTTAGGAAGTTTATAAAATTCAGGAACAAATAAGAATACCAGCTTTTGATCATTTTACATTTTGCATTTGGAGAGAAGAGCTAGTAGAGAGCTAGCCTACTTGCCTTAGCACCAATTTCGAGGGTGAAAGATTCCCATCCTAATTGGAAATTGGAGAGGCCATTCAAACCTTTAATTTGGAGATACAATGGAGTATTTAGTTATAGGTTGAAGCTACAGGGAAGCTCATGGTTCATTCATCTACAACTTGTTCTTGCATCTCTTTCACATTTTCTTGCATATTTGGGCCCCTGGAGGAATTGCGCCCTTGGTGAGATGTTGATCTCTTTGTGAGAGTCCATGAATATTAATTTATTTGTATTCTGATATATATACTATGTATTTACTTCTCATAAGACTCTCAGGTCGAAATACCAAGTGAAACTATGTAAAAATACCAAACAATGCATATATGATGCCATTTTCTCTGTCTTGTTGTTGGAGCTTGAAGAGCCATTATTTCGAGTTTTATCAGTCATTATATGTGATTTTGTTGATGTATGGAGTTTCATTAATTTTCTAAATAAGTTTCATTAGCATTTCACAAGTCCTTGGCACCTAAATTTTGAATTTCATAACATATGGTGAAAATTACGAGCTTTCCCCCCTATGTGAAGACTTGCATATAAACATCTGATTTAAGGGATTTGTAGAAGGTCCTAAGAACTAATTGATGATACATTGTGGAGATAATTAAATTCATTTATCAATACCATACCTCTATTCTGAAATTTGGAAAGGTTTAACATCATTTGGAGAGTCATCTTTGACCACTACACCTGGGGGATTGAAGCTCGATTTGACTAGTACATTTCCCTACTTTGTCCAGATTGTAAATTAATGTTGCAGAATTTTTTTAAGTGTTTTAAGCATCCATCTTCCTCAATTATATGTATGAATACTTTCCAAATTCATTCAGACCCCATTTGGAATCATTTGGATCCATTCGGAAGACGTTGGGTTAATACTAGTCTAAGGGTTGAATTAGTTAAAAATTGCATTTTTTCCTAGTTTGTGCAAATTCTTAAAAAGGGACACTACAAGTGGTATCAGATCATGGTCCTTTCACCTGATGTGGATGACCATTAATGAGGACAAGAATTGAAGGACCACCCTTAGGATTTGAAACTAAAATCACCTTTGTTGATGAGGAAGAAGTAGGAGAAGAAGAGCATTTTATTGAAACTATGGCTAAGGATGAGAAGGGAACCTCAGAGGATAAAGAGGAATTTACTAAATTGATGAAACCATTATTTGAATACATGACAAAACAGATCATGAAAGGGTTCGAATTTTTGGCTAGTCAGCTTGGAAGCAAAGGAGTAATAGGAGGTAGCAGTAGTTATTCTTTCGAGGAAAAGAAAGCAATGGGTGAAAACATTTTCTCAAGAAGAGGACCTCATAATAGACCTAATGAATTTCAAAGTTCATTAAGGACTACTACACCTAAATTTTTTGAATCCAAAGAAGAACCTAACCTCCAATTTGATATGCAGGAAGTTGTAAAAGAATGGGAAAATTTGAGTGAAGATTGTAGAAGGACTCTACCATTTGACCAATACTTTAATGTTGCAAGCAAAATCAAAATGAGGGATTGTAAGAGGCCTCCATATCAGAACAAAGAATTGAATTATTCCATTGGAAAAATGCCCCTTCCCACTTTTGATGGCTCATCTCAAAGTTCTGCAAGCACTTGGGTACAAAAATTAGATGTGTATTTTCAGTCGAATCCAATGGTGGAAGAGGATTCTTTAAAAATGGCTATTTTGCATCTTGAAGGAGAAGCCAATGATTGGTGGTTCCATGGTATGAAAAAATTGGGACATGATCAAGTTACAACATATGGAGAATTTGTTGACAAGGTATTAGAGAAATTTGAACAAAAAGACCCAGAATTTCCTTTCAAAGAACTAACACAATTGAAGCAAGTTGGAACCCCTGCAGAGTATATGATGGAATTCCAAAAATTATCAATTAAGGTGGTTGATATATCTATGGTAAGATTAGTTTTTCTCTTTACTGAAGGATTGGTTGAACCCTTAAAAGGTTTATTTAAGGCCCACAAACCTAATTCATTGAAGGATGCCATAAACTTGACAAGAGATCTACAAAATGTGCTACCTAGGACAAGGTTTCCTCCCAAGCCTAACTTCCCTTCCAAATTCAGATTTGAAAAGAAGCCTTGAAAAAGAGATGCATTTGAAAAGGATAAGAAAGAGGGACCAAATAGGGCAGAACTCAGAAGAAATAAATTGTGTTACACATGCTTCCAACCATGGGTACCAAGGCACAAATGTGCTAAGGGGAAAGCACAATACATTGAAGTGTTTTCTGATAATGATGAGTATGAAGGGGGTATGGAGGAAGAAGGACATATATCAGACCAAGATGAGGGATATGATACAACAACAAAAAGGGAAACAAGAAGAAAATCATCCTTCACCTGACAAAGGAAGCTTGGCAGTACTTTCAGCAGTGCCTCGTTACCACACTATTCGGTGCAAAGGAGTGTTACAAGGACAAAGGGTTTCAGTTTTGGTAGATGGAGGAGCCACACATAAATTCATTGATGCATACATGGTAGAGAGAAGGAATATACCTACTGAACCATTTTATGGCTTCACAGTCATCATTCCAAGTCACCACACTATGGTGTGCAAAACATGGATTCCAAAGCTAGAAATCACCATAGGTAATTACACGTTTTTTTATAGTTTTTATGTGGTTGATGTTGCTGATACTAATGTGGTATTGGGAGTGCAATGGTTGTACTATTTAGGGGATCATACAGTGAACTATCAAATTCCTGAAATGAAATTCAAATATTCGGAAGGAAAACAAAGGGTTGTGAGTGGGCAGCACACCTATCCAAATCAAGTAGTGACTTCCCACAGTATGAGGTCTATATTGAGGCATGGAGATATTGAATGGGTTGTTGAATGTTGCATTACTTCACCCAAACCAAAAATAAATATTTCATAACATCCAAAGGAGATAAGGCAGCTCCTACACAAATATGCAAAGGTTTTTGGAGACCTTCCCCTGGAAGGCCACCAAATAGAGGGGTTGAGCACAACATTGTTTTGGAGGAGAGAACCTCTCCTATACAAATTCCACCATATAGGAATCCTAAAAAGTTCAGAGAGGAGATTGAAAAGGATATCCAAGAGCTCTTGGAGTTGGGACTCATTAGAACAAGCTCTAGCCCCTATGCTTCTTCAGTTGTTTTGGTGAAGAAGAAAGATGGGACCTTGAGAATGTGCATCGATTTTAGAGCACTCAACAAGAACACAATAAAAAATAGATATCCAGTCCCAAGAATAGATGAGTTCATGGATGAGATACATGGAGCAAAATTCTTCTCAAAAATTGATCTTAGATCTGTTTATCACCAAATTCGAATGAAGGAGGAGGATGTGCCTAAAACGGCTTTCCGATGTCACTGTGGCCATTTTGAGTTTCTTGTCATGCCTTTTGGTTTGACCAATGCTCCAGCCACATTTCAATCATGCATGAATCAAATATTCAGCAAACAGCTCCGTAAGTTTTTTTTGGTTTTCTTTGATGACATTCTAATTTACAGCAAAACATGGGAGGAACACTTCCACCATCTAGAAGTTGTCTTGAAAATTTTGCTTGATCAATCTTTGTTTGCTAAGTTGTCTAAGTGTGAATTTGGGCTGAAAGAAGTTTTATATCTTGAACACATAATTGTGCAATATGGAGTGAAGGTACACTTGGAAAAAATAAGAACTATTCTTGAATGGCTATCACCCAAAAACCTCACAACATTGAGAGGCTTCATTGGTATATGCACTTACTATAGAAAATTTGTGAAAGGGTTCTCTAAATTGACTGCTCCACTTACTGATTTGACCAAGAAGGATGCATTCAAGTAGGATGAAGAGGCTGAAAAGGATTTCCAAAAACTGAAAGAGGTAATGAGTAGTTGTCCAATACTTGCATTACCTGATTTTACTAAACCATTTTTCTTGAAATGTGATGCATCAAGAGAAGGGATAGGGGTTGTCCTAAAACAAAATCAACACCTTGTATCATTTGAGAGCAGAAATTTGCATCCATGTGAGAAGCTCTATTCCATTTATGACAAAGAAATGTTAGCCATCATGCATGCCTTGGCTAAGTTTAGACAATACTTGGTGGGAAACAAGTTTGTGGTAAAAACTGACCATAATAGTTTGAAGCATTTTCTCACACAAAAGGACCTAAATGAAAAGCAACAAAAGTGGGTAAGCAAAGTCCAAGATTTTGATTTTGACATTGAATATGTTAAGGGAAAGAATAATATTGTAGCAGATGCATTATCTAGAAGGCCATCATTTTCTCTTATGGACATTTCAAAAGATTGGAAAAATATGCTAATAGTTGAATATGCCAAAGATAGTTTTGCTTGTGGTGTGTTAGATGGGGTCAAAGGATATGATAAGTACAAGGTTTCGGATGGTATAATCTACTACAAGGATAGAATATATTTGGTTAATGGTTCAAATCTCAAGCACCATATTTTGAAGGAAGCTCATGACTCTCCTCTAGCAGGCCATCCTAGTTTTTTCAAAACATATAGGCAACTAAGGGAAAGGTTCTTTTGGAAAGGGATGAAAGAGGATGTTCTAAAATATGTGAATGAATGCAATTCATGTCAGCAAAACAAATCTGAACATACACATCCTGCTGGTCTATTGCAACCATTGCCCATTCCACAACAAAAATGGGAAAGTGTCTCCATGGATTTCATCACAGGTTTGCCCAAGGATTTGGGTAACGATTGCATTTATGTTGTGGTCGATAGAGTCACTCAATTTTATCATTTATTTGTTGTTACATCATCTTTTATTGCTGCACAAGTGGCTGATTTATTCTTTAGAGAAATTTTCAGATTGCATGGACTTCCCAAGAACAATGTGAGTGATAGAGATAGCAGATTTATGAGTGCCTTTTGGAAAGAAATTTTCAAGTTGGTTGGCACTCAATTGTCTCCAAGCACAATTTATCATCCTCAAACTGATGGAAAAATAGAAAGATTGAACCAATGGTTGGAAGGGTACTTGAGGAGCTATGTTGGTGAACAGTAGAAAACATGGGTGAAATTGCTACACTTGGGTGAGTTTTGCTACAACACTACCTTCCATATGTCCATTGGAATGTCTCCTTTTAAATCACTATATGGTTATGAAGAACTTACATTTGTTGAGGACATATTTGGTGATAGTAGAGCCCCAAAGGCTAAATATTGGGTGAAGGAAATTCAAAATATTTTGAAACTCCTAAAAGACAATTTGCAGGTTGCCCAAAATCAACAAAAACAGTATGTAGATCAACATGAAGTGGAAAGAACTTTTCAAGTAAATGATTTGGTCTATTTGAGGCTACAGCCATATAATAAACATCCTTGAACATGAAAGGGTCATAAAATCTCAAACCAAGAGACTATGTTCCCTACAAGATAGCTTGAAAAGTTGGAGATGTTGCTTATGAGTTGGAGCTTCCGGAAGGGAGCAAAATTCACAATGTATTCCATGTTTCATTCCTTAAGAAGGCTATTCGTCAGAACATCTATGTTTCAGAAACTCTCCCTCCATTAGATGATGAAGGACAACTCATACTTATTCCAAAAAACAAAAAAAACAAAAAATAAATAATAAATAAATAATAAATAATAAATAATAAATAAATAAATAAATAAAATAAATAAATAAATAAAATAAAATAAAATAAATAAATAAATAAAAATAAAAATTTGAAGACAAGAGAAAGAAAATTGAGGAGCAGGACCATAAGGGAGTATTTGGTACAATGGAAAAAAAAAATTGAAGACAAGAGAAAGAAAATTGAGGAACAGGACCATAAGGGAGTATTTGGTACAATGGAAATATTTGCCAAGTGAGGATGCCACATGTGAGGAAGAACAAATTTTTCAACATCCTAATTTAGAATTTCTTGAGGGCAAGCAATATTGGGTGGGGAGGACTGTAATGTACTCATTCAAATAAATTCCAAAAGGAGAAAATTCCACCAATCTACTAGTTTCCTAGGTTGGAGTGGAGACATTAAAATTGGAATAAGGAGACTAATAAACCCAAAGGGACTTTGGGGTTTGGAATAAATATATTATGAAGGGAAAAAATAAATACTTATGATGAGAAAATAATATGGCACTTGGTAATGGAGACACATAGGTGGTATGGGACCCCCACAAAGCTAGATTCCCCCATGCCACATGGCATTTCACTCTCACCCATTTGAATCCAAGGTGGAATCCACTATTATTGGGGTATTTGGAAGGGCATATCACTTTTCATGACTCAATGAGGTCGAAATTGTGATTATTTTGATCACAGAAGATCTAGGAGCTATGGAGAACCTCACAAAATCGAATTAATTTGCAAAAACAGTGGAAAAACTTGAAAAAGGAGATAATTTTACACACAATGTAAGCTGAATATTTTCATTAACTGACTGTCTAACGTGTGAAAATGTTAGTAACAGTTTTTTATTACATCCATGAGAAATTCGAGAGCATTAGTGAGCTCAAGCTGAGTGTACAAGTCAAAAATGCCAAATGGGCCTCAATCCCCCCTAGGTGGGTCCAACTCAATCCCAATCACCCCAAACAGTCACGAATTCTAGTGTGAAGGTGGCTGAAGCATGTTGGGTCATTAATGAGGCCAAGGTAGGCGTGG
Source organism: Larix kaempferi (assembly GCA_027924585.1). Taxonomy (NCBI): domain Eukaryota; kingdom Viridiplantae; phylum Streptophyta; class Pinopsida; order Pinales; family Pinaceae; genus Larix; species Larix kaempferi. The sequence goes on from BSBM01000887.1 coordinate 611,924, forward strand.
GTGAGCAAGTAGAGGAGTTTGGGGGGACCAAGGGAGCATTAAATGCTCCAAATCTAGCCAAAATTGGGAAAAATCCACCCTAGCGCCCCTAGTCAACTGAAATTCCCCAAATCAAGGAGAGAGGGCGCTCCAGCAATTAATGAGGGTGCACTTGTGGACAAAACAGGAGGCTAGGTGAACTGGTTTTCTTGGAAGTGGGTGTGAACACTCTCAAAAGTGGGTATTTGACCAACTGTTGTCACCTAGTCCAAACTATGGTTTAATTAAGCACATGAGCAATAAAAATTTATGGATTATGGTACTAAGTGTGGATTACTGTTCTAACACCCCCCCTTAACCAGAACTTAGTACAACTCATGAAAGATAAGTGGGAGGCCTTGGCAACAAAGGCTCAAGCCACCTCATTACAAACAGAAATTTTATTTGTCCATATGAACCGAGGAAAAGAAGTAAAACCTCATGGGATAAAAACTTCCCTCTAAAATGGACATGGGGCTGAACCTGCAATTAAATTGCAGAAATCACCATCCATCACTCACTCCAAGCAAAGCTCTCAGGTGAGTGAAGGTCTTCTCAGTAAATCACTTGGTGAAAATATCTGCAGTTTGCTCGGTGGATGGGCAATACTGCAATGAAATCACCCTGTCATGCACCAAGCCCCAAATGTAATGCATGTGGATTTCAATGTGATTTGTTCTTTGCCTTTGTACTGGATCAGTAGATATCTTGATGGCACTTTGATTATCCACCCAAATATTGGTTGGAGAATCAATAGAAACACCAAACTCCCGAAGAATGCCTTGCAACCAAACACACTCTGTGGCTGCGTTCATTGCTGCCCTGTACTCGGCCTCTGCTGATGAAAGAGAAATGGTATGCTGTTTCTTACTTGACCAGCAAATGGAACCTTCAGCAAACATAAACACAAAACCTGAAGTGGACTTTCTATCGATGGGATCTCCCGCCCAATCGGAATCAGAAAATCCAGCTAGTTGAAGTGAAGAACCAACTGCATAGTGTACCCCAAAGCTCTTTGTTCCTTGGACATATTGAAGGATCCTCTTGGCTGCCTTCCAATGGATCTCATGTGGCTGCTGCATATACCTTTCTACAGCACTTACAGCATAAGACAAATCAGGTCTTGTATGTGTAAGATACAACAAACTTCCGACTAGCTGCCTGTAGAGTGTGCAATCCACCAATGGAGAGTCTTCAAATTCACCTAGTTTTATGCCTGAAATGAATGGGCACTTGGCTGCCTTACATTCAGCCATTTTAAACTTGAATAACAGTTCTGAAGCATACTTAGGTTGACTCAGCAATATACCTCTCTCAGATTGCTCAATTTCCAAACCCAAAAATTGCCTTAGCAATCCTAGGTCGCTCATGGCAAATTCACTGTGCAAAGAAGCTTTAATTGAGCCAATTTGTTTGTTGCAGCTCCCTGTAATTAAAAGATCATCAACATACAGTACAATGACCTGAAAATTATCATCACATTGCTGCAAATAAACATTTTGATCAGACTTGCATCGACAGAAACCAATTGAGAGCAAAAAAGCATCCATTTTGGCATACCAAGCCCTGGGGGCTTGCTTGAGCCCATAGAGTGACTTCTTCAACCTGCATACAAGTGTGGGATTCTCTTGGAATCCTTCAGGTTGCTGCATATATATCTCTTCCTGTATCTCACCATGCAAGAATGCACTTTTGACATCCATGTGGTGAACTTCCCAACCTTTACTAGCTGCCATGGCTAGAGCTAGTCTAATTGAGTCCATCTTTGCAATCGGTGCAAAGGTCTCTGTATAGTCCACACCATGGATTTGTGAGTAGCCCTTAGCCACTAACCTAGCCTTGTACTTCAGATCAGAACCATCAGCAACAGGTTTGGTTCGGAAAATCCACTTACATTGCACAAGTTTCCTCTTGGGAGGAAGAGGCACCAAATCCCATGTTTTGTTCTCTTGGAGAGATTGGAATTCTTCTTGCATTTCTACTCTCCACCTTGGATCATGATGAGCTTCCTGATATGATGTTGGATCAGATCCAATCATCATATAACAGTGATCAGCAAGTTCACTTTCATTTGCAAAGGAAGCATTGATTGTTTGAGATCTAGTCTTCCTAGGCTCTTGGGGATTGCCTGCCAATTCACCTGCAGCTTGTATGATTTTTTCAGCCCACTTGGGCCTTAATGGTGACTCATGTACAGAAATGTCATCTTCAGCCATGTCATCTTCAGCAATATCAGAAAAATCAGAAGTGGAATCATCACTAATTTCATTAAGGTGAGGAGGAGAGGAGCTTTCCCCCGGTGCAAGCTCAAAATCTGGAATTGGTTCTTCTTCGAATTGCACACTTCTCTCAATGAAAGTTTTGAGTGTGGATGTGTCAAAGAGCTTGTAGCCCTTTGTGTCCTCACCATATCCAACCATGATACATTCTCTGCTCTGTGGCTCCAAATCCTTCCTCTTTTCTGATGGAATTCGAGCCCATGCTCTAGACCCAAAAATCCTGAAATTTGACACATTTGGTTTTTGGCCAAACCATGCCTCATAGGGGGTTTTTCCTTTGACTGATTTGTGAAAGGATCTGTTCTGAATATGAGCAGCACAATTGATGGCTTCAGCCCATAACTTAGGGCTTAGATCCCTAGCTTCAATCAAGCAAGTGGCCATCTCTTTGAGAGATCTATTTTTCCTCTCTGCCACACCATTTTGCTGAGGTGTGTAGGGGATTGAATGTTGCATTTGGATGCCACATTCCTCACAAAGATGTTGAATGTTATTATTCACATATTCCTTTCCATTATCAGTCCTAAGGATCTTTATCTTATGACCACTATGATTCTCTACTAGGGCTTTCCAAATCTTCAATTTCTCAAACACTTCTGACTTCAATTTAAGGAAGTAAACCCAGCAGAATCGAGAGTAGTCATCTATGAATGTGAGTACATACCTTGATCCACCATATGATGGAGTGGGAAGAGGACCAATGAGGTCTGAATGTACCAATCCAAGTGGTTGAGTGGCTCTCCTTGCCATTCCCTTCTCATAGCTGCGCTCAGGATGCTTTCCAACTACACACCCAATGCATGCACCATTTGAAGATCTGATTTCTGGAAGCCCTTCCACCATCTCGTCCTTGTGCAATGTCTGGAGATATTTGTAGTTCATGTGGCCAAATATTTCATGCCACAACTTGGAGGTCTCGTTGGCATGAGAGACAAGAGCATGGTCACTAGAGTGTGGAATGAAATTGGAGAACTTGTACATTCTCTCATCATGATCAGCATACCCTACAACCACAACTTGATTTGAAGAAATTTCTGAGATTTCTACCAAATCTGGAGTAAATGTTACTCTCTTGGCTTCTCCTGTATGGGTCATTTGATAAACTGATAGCAAATTTGCAGCCAATGAAGGTACATAGAGCACATCACTGAAATAGCCATGCTCCATGTCAATCCTACCAATCCCCTTGGTCTGGATTTCTGAATCATCTCCCATTCGAACTGTTGGGCCACCATTCGAATGCATAGAGGAGAAGAGTTCTCTGGATGAAACCATATGTCTGGAAGCTCCTGAGTCAATGATAAAGGATGAGGGATTCGAAATACCTGCTACCAAAGCATGACACTTCTCCTTATTGTCAGGATTTGAGGTGCTCTCTTTCTTCCTTGCGCCCTCAGGGACTGGGATGTTGTTCTTCTCCAGCAGCTGCGCCATTGAATCAATGGTTTTCTTCATGCATGAGCTCTCTGGATTCCATCCCCTATGACAATAGGTGCATTTGGTCTTTTCCTTTCCCTTCTTGTCCTTCTCCTTTGACAGATTCGAACCCCCATCTGCAGACTTGGTCTTGTCAAACTTCCTCTTCTCTTGCTGCTTTGAATTCTTGGCTTTCTGCTTGCCTTTGTTGGCATTTGAAACACCCATTGCCAATGCTTGGTCCTTTGATTTTATGGTGCCCATCTGAACTAGTTTGTCCTGCTCCTGAGTGAGACACTCCATGAAGGTAGCTAGTGATGGCATTTGCCAATTTCGAAGGGTCATTTTGGCTGAGTGAAATGTGCTAACAAATACAGAGAATTCTGGGCCTAGCTTCAAAAGGATGGACAGAATCAGTTGTTCCTCCTTCTTAACAATTCCACATTGTTGCAGTTGAAGCACCAGTGACTTGAACTTCGTGAAGAACTCCTGGATGGTTTCAAAATGCACTGGGCTCAAGCTAATGAGCTCGTTTTCAAGCTGGTGGCCTCTCAGTTCATCAGTTTTCCCAAAGAGTGATTCTAGCTTCACCCATACTTCGTTGGGGGTTGTCAAACTGTCTGTATGAAACAAGAGTTCCCTTGAAATGCTCAGGCATAGCAATCCATAAGCTTCATCAAGTCGATTGTAGTACTTTGCTTTCTCCACAGCAGAATTTGGCTCCACTTCTGTGCCCATGGTTACTCTATAGAGACCCTTAGATCTCAACTTGATAACCATCTCAGCCTTCCAATCGAAAAAATTGAAGGGTGTGAGCAACATTTGGTTTGCTTCCATGACTGCTGCGTTAATGGTGAGAAAACTACTGAAACACCTGCAAAAAACACTCAATTTTTATCTGGAAATCCTCTCTAGAATGCAGTTCAATGCTCAATATTGACCTGCAACTCACTAAATCCACGATGGATCTGATACCATGTGAGTATTTTGATCACAGAAGATCTAGGAGCTATGGAGAACCTCACAAAATCGAATTAATTTGCAAAAACAGTGGAAAAACTTGAAAAAGGAGATAATTTTACACACAATGTAAGCTGAATATTTTCATTAACTGACTGTCTAACGTGTGAAAATGTTAGTAACAGGTTTTTATTACATCCATGAGAAATTCGAGAGCATTAGTGAGCTCAAGCTGAGTGTACAAGTCAAAAATGCCAAATGGGCCTCAATCCCCCCTAGGTGGGTCCAACTCAATCCCAATCACCCCAAACAGTCACGAATTCTGGTGTGAAGGTGGCTGAAGCATGCTGGGTCATTAATGAGGCCAAGGTAGGCGTGGGTGAGCAAGTAGAGGAGTTTGGGGGGACCAAGGGAGCATTAAATGCTCCAAATCTAGCCAAAATTGGGCAAAATCCACCCTAGCGCCCCTAGTCAACTGAAATTCCCCAAATCAAGGAGAGAGGGAACTCCAGCAATTAATGAGGGTGCACTTGTGGACAAAATAGGATGCTGGGTGAACTGGTTTGCTTGGAAGTGGGTGTGAACACTCTCAAAAGTGGGTATTTGACCAACTGTTGTCACCTAGTCCAAACTATGGTTTAATTAAGCACATGAGCAATAAAAATTTATGGATTATGGTACTAAGTGTGGATTACTGTTCTAACAGAAATGTAGAGGAATATTAACTCCCATGGGAGAGGAAGAGGCATTTTGGAGCAATGGGACACTTGGGCTAGATTCCCTAGCTTCTATGACACCAATGATGAAGATGCATATGACATTTTTGAAAAATCAGACCTGATGGATGAAATCTGACATACATGACATGTCAGGGATAAAAATGGCCTCCAAGAATGTGCCCAAGTGAGTTAGGGCAGCCAAAGAGACACCTATTCAAAATTGGTGAAGGAGGAGGCTAGAATTGGAAGGACAAGTGGCATACTTGGGAATCTCTTCCCAAATTGAGTTGGCGTGAAGCTCATGGATGGATTTCTAATTGGGAAAGCATTAGGAAGATTATAAAATTCAGGAACAAAGAAGAAGACCATATTTTGATCATTTTACATTTTGCATTTGGAGAGAAGAGCTAGTAGAGAGCTAGTCTACTTGCCTTAGCACCAATTTCGAGGGTGAAAGATTCCCATCCTAATTGGAAATTGGAGAGTCCATCTAGACCTTTCATTTGGATTCCATCTAGTCTTTAGTTACAATTTGAAGCTACAGGGAAACTCGTGGTTCATTCATCTACAACTTGTTTTTGCATCTCTTTCACATTTTCTTGCATATTTGGGCCCCTGGAGGAATTGCGCCCTTGGTGAGATGTTGATCTCTTTGTGAGAGTCCATGAATCTTAATTTATTTTTATTATGATCTATATACTTTGTATTTACTACTCAGAAGACTCTCAGGTCGAAATACCAAGTGAAACTATGTAAAAATATCAAGCAATGCATAAATGATGCCATTTTCTCTATGTCTTGTTGTTGGAGCTTGAAGAGCCATTATTTCAAGTTGTATCAGTCATTCTATATCATTTTTTTTTATGTATGGAGTTTCATTAATGTTCTGAATAAGTTTCATTAGCATTGCACAAGTCCTTAGAACCTAAATTTTGAATTTCATAGCATATGGTGAAAATTACTAGCTTTCCCCCCTATGTGAAGACTTGCATATAAACATATGATTTAAGGGAGTTCAAGAAGGTCCTAAGAACTAATTTATGATACATTGTGGAGCTCATTAAATTCATTTATCAGTACCATACCTCTGTTCTGAAATTTGGAAAGGTTTAGCATCATTTGGAGAGCCATATTTGACCACTACCCATGGGGGATTGAAGCTCAATTTGACTAGTACATTTCCCTACTTTGTCTAGATTGTAAATGAATGTTGCGGAATTTTTTAAGGGTTTTTAAGCATCCATCATCCTCACTTATATGTATGAATACCTTCCAAATTCATTCAGACCCCATTTGGAAGCATTTGGAGCCATTCAGAAGCAGTTGGGTTAATACTAGTCTAAGGGTAACTTGAATTGGTTAAAAATTGCATTTTTTCCTAGTTTGTGCAAATTCTTAAAAAGGGACAATACATCTTACCTGAGACAAAATGATCAAAGAGTCTCCAATGACAATAAGAGGGTGAGCTTTTACATCTAGATCGAATTGTATACCAAGAAACAAAGCATATATTTATGCTTGATTCTTTGAACCTATTCCCAATCCCCATGCAAAACTTTTGACTATATTTCCACCAGGGTAAAAAATCACCCCTCCCGCATCTGCCTCCCGGTGCAATTATTATAGTATTAGTATATATATTAAAAGAGTGTTGTAAAAAAAATTATTAATGAAATTATTCATTAATATTAAAATCCACATTCATAATATAGTTATTTTTATATGTTAGGGCTTAAGATGAATATGTTTTTTTGCTTTCTTCATTAAATAATCAAGGGTTATAATTACTATTTTAAGTTAAAATTAAATTTTAATTAGGGATAGAATTAAACTCTTACTATGGTCATATTAATAATGTTAATGATGAATTGTCCTAGAATAGTAACTTAGGACTAAAGGTTTTCTTTGAAAATACCTTAACTACTCATTCTTTGGTCTTAGGAGCAAGGCGAGCCAACTATCACTCACCTCAAGTCCCCCATACCTATTTAGATTGTTAGGACTTTTTATTATCTCCAAATCTTCCCTAAAATTCCTTTTGAGATAATGGTCTTTTTTAGCTAGGATTTGGGTGTCTTCTAAGCGCAATTGGTGTTTGGTTTTGAAAGAGTGTTCTGTAAGGGTAGCCTGGTTCGGATTCTTTCATTCCTAATGTCGACACCATGTTCCTTTATTCTAGTGTAGAAGGAGTGTATGTCATTGAATCGGGCTTCAGACCAGATAGTTGCATTTAGGAGAATAATTTCAAGGCCTCGCGGCAAAACTCATTCTAATCATATCCGATAATCATCGAAGTCCAAGAGACTACATTTCTCTTATACATGTTATCAAACACTGTGTCAATTCTCCAAACTTTCGCATCTTCAATACATCACTATCAGCACATTCTCCACAAACACATATGAATCAAAACCAAATCCTACTATGCAACCATGAATCATTCTACCATTCTATAGATCCTCCCATTTAGTGAAATCCATGAGAAGAAAAGGAAAAGTGAATTTATCTGGACATATTCCTACCTCTTCCATTTCAAAAGAGGAAAATCACTTCATGACAGTGCCCCTTCCTTACATACCCTCCTATCAATGAAGTCCATGAAAACAACTTCGGTTGAGACATTTTTTCAAACACTTCGCGTGCATCCTCCAAACTTCCACGGCCAACATACATAATGATACCCACAAGCTTGCTCGATAAAAATGAGGTCTTCTCAATCCCACATAAAATAATGTGGTCATGGACTTGTATCCCCTCATCCATATCTTTCGCATTGGAACAAACTTGCAATATATATGCATAAATATTAGGGTATTGTGGAGATTTTGAATGTTGTACGACACTAAAGACCTCCTTTAGTTTCCCATTTTCATAGATCTATATATTGGTAGTAGAAGTATTAGTATTGGCTTCATATTTATAGTTTTCATTTTTTTAAGGTGGATTCCCTGCTCATGATCGGTATGCATGATTTTTTATATTAAGCATAAGCTCAATGAACAATCCCATAGTGCATTCATATTTCTACCAGTATGTGATATATAAAATAAGATTAAAGGTTTTCAAATGGTCATTAGAACCAATTCATAAGGTTATGTTAAAATTCCCAAAACTAGAAACAATGTGTGTTAATGTCACAATTGGATGTGTTGTGAATAATTTTACTTGTGAGATGGAGATGGGTTAGAAGTCATCACCCATACAAATATTTGAATAATTTCATCTACATAACAATTGTGAGATGAAGATGATTTAAAAGGTATCACTCACAAAACGTTTTTTCAATCTCGATTTCTTTGGAATGAAAGCCCAAAGTAGACCTAATGGATTTGGGTTGTAAGTCCTAGGAAATGTAATAAAATCCTCCAGGATTTCTCTAATACTATTCAATTACTCCCCTCAAGTTTATGGTTGGAGATAGAAAGTTGTAGATGTTAAAATCACAATAGCATATTCCTTATTATATATTTTGTTTCACGTTGACATAACCAATTCTCCTTGTCTTTGTGAATTAGGGTGTGGGGGTATTTTCCTTATGTACTTTCCATTTTGGAAAATCACTTCAAGGGTGCTTTTCGAAAATTTGATGCAATATCATCCTTCCTCACTCTAATACTAACATTGTTTCAAGGTGTGTGTGCTTTATGAATAAACTTGTTTATGATTGTGTCATTTGTGTGATGTTATTATCATGTCTATTGAAAGCACATCGATGTTGTAATTATTGGAACCTCCTCTTTAGGGTTTGACAAAAAAGGTAGATATTTAAGAAGCTCACATCACCCTTTTAGGATCATAATAAATTTACATGGTTTAGAATACCCAAAGCCTCCTCATTTATGAGCTATAAAATGATTGCAAAGTTAGAAAAATTAAAAACCCTCCTTGCAAATTGATAACAAAAATTCATGATTGAGAGAATCTACAATACTTACCCCCTTGTAAGGTCACAAAAACATTACAAGGTTGAGAGGACCACTTTTTACAAGATCGCAAGAAAAATTAAGATGCCATACAGCCCCTCTTTGAAAGATCATAAGAAAAGTTATGAGCCATGAGTAAGGAAGTAAAATGCAAGGAAATATAACTTTGTTATATGGTATCAAATGCTTATGTCATTTTTCATGGAGACTAGCTTTAAACACATTTATTGACATTCATGCATATAAACATTTGTAATAAATTAATAATACTTAATTTGAAAGTAGTTTTATGGCTATAACTAGATAACTTAGGAGTTGGATGTAGTTTGAATACCATGTATTTAGTGATAAGTGGAATATTGTTTGTTATTTGACATGCATTATTTTTGTGGGAAAATTTTCTTCAAAATTAGAGATAGCAAGAGAGGCACCTATCTCTAAGTTGGAGGAATTCAAGGCAATGGCAAGGAAGGAACTCTTTCTTAGAATATGAAGGAGGATTGATTGTTTCAGTGGATGTCTGAAAAGAATAATAGATTGTACGATTGTATTTTGAACATATATAGCATTTAAGTTTCAAAATTTGAAAGATGATTGAGATGTAGTGTCGAAATTCTTAAGAAGTCTCTATGGCCATTTAATTGAGAAAAAAAATCATTAATTGATAAACAAAATAGTTTGGATGAAGCATATGTTTTGGGTTAAGATTATAAATTAAAAAGGGTTGCGGGTTTCCATAAACAACAAAGAGAGAGTACAAAAGCGACCTCTTGGCAACTAAACAGGTCCAAAATTCCTATACTAAAACCAACTTCTTGAACTAGCCTATTCCTATGGAGCTTCCAACCTCTTTTCTTATTACTATTCTTTCCTGCATATACATTGCTAGGATAAATCCTAGCCAATTGATTACATAACCAAATACAGTAACAAGACATTCCTCCTATAAAGATTTTGACAAACTCCCATTAATCAGAAAGTATAGAGATGACTACTTCCTTGGCGGGGCATGGGAATCCAGATCTTTTCTTCCTTGATCTTGACTTTAAAACCACCCCCTTGTGAGAGGTGGGGATGGTTGATATCCTTTTTTGAGATCATTGGCAAAGGAAACCGGCTCTAGTTTCTTTGATGAGAGGGGTGGGGGAGCGGTATAGCTAGTCGACAGCTTATTTGGATTTGGCACCATTTCCTCCTTAGCAAAATATAAATCATCTTCTTCCTCTTCTTTCTCCTCTTCCTTTGAATATTTCAGATCTTCATATGTGTCTTCTTCCATTTCTTGATCTTCCACAGTTTCTTCCTCTCCATATTCCTCAGCAATTTATGTCTCTTTTGAATGTCCTTCAACTGTAGACCTTGAGGGGGGATTTTTCGATAGAGAATTAATTAGTTCTAGGTATGGGGATTATGGATTGGAGTATTTCAATCTATCGTTTTGCTTTGAATTTGTTATAAGACCAAGAATTGTAAATATGTTAATTTAGTGATTGGGTGAGTTTCTTGGATCTACACCTTTACTCTGAGATCTTTTTCTACACTTGGAGACAACTTGAAATTCTACCTTTTTGGAATCCGAGAAATTTTCTACCTGAGGTTGTGTGGAATGTTGATCTTGTTTCTTGGGGCAACTTTTAACGAAGTTTCCTTATGAGTGATGGAAGTTATAGTTGACAGGTATCTATTCATAATCAATAAATTGGAGATGGATCCAACCATCTAAGTTGATTTTAATTGCTTTAAGTAAACTTTGCTCCAAATATACCTCTACACGCATGTGTCCATAGGTAAATTGAACTCTTTTTGGTTCTGCACTGGTTAAAAAACACCCTAGCTTGTCTCCAATGGAGGAAATAGAGGATTTGTCCCAAAAAATAATAGGGAGATGCAAAATTTTATCCAAATAGGAACAGATTTTTTTTCCACTTCTGAGTTAAAATATAGAGTCTAGTGGGTGTTGGTCACTATAATTGATTATTAATTTAAGTTAATAAATAGAGTGCTCAATATAAATTATCAACCTAGGGAAGTCTGGTTATTTCAAAGGTAATCAAGCAAAATCTAGGCATAAAAATTTAGTAATTGATCAATAGGAGTGAGCAAAAAAGGCCATTTCTGGCACCCAACATCTCCTGCCAACTGTCCAATTGCATGACTTTATGCAACAACCTCTAGCTAATCTGTTGACCAATGCGACTCCGGTCGATAGGGGTTCCATTTCACTGTCGACACATGCCGCAGTCTCCCTGGTAACCAGCCTGGGCAGGTTTTATCCCGCCCAGCAACACCTGCAAAGCAGATGAGGTCTCACCCGAGGCGTCCAGGAAGAGCATACGAAACCATGTTTCCATCGAGGAAGGAAAAGGGTTGCGGTTATATGAACTAACTCTATTGCAACAATAAATAGGGATCTCAAACATTTGACATGTATTCATAACGCATTATTCGATCGCAGCATTCATTATCACAGCAGTAGTAACAGTAAAGCAACATTGCATCAAGGAAACATAGCATTATTCATGAAGTGCGACATTGCATTTCCATAAACAAACAGAAAGAACCCAGGAATTGCACCAGAACAGTTTCATCATATCATATTATCACTGCAAAACCTTAGATACAATATCTCCTCAAAGATCCGGTCTCGACAATATCTCACAGATAAACATGCGCTTCTCTTCACCTTTTATTCCACTCATCTCCAATACCTACAACTCCTATCTATATATATGCTTCTACCATTACAATGCTTTTCCACTTACTAACAGCTTCCTAACCGACATTTGGATAAGTGACCCAATATCTAACTAACTTGGTACAAAACCGACCAAAAACCCACATTATGCATTATAACTGACTCAACATTACATAATATGTGGTCCAAATGACCCAAAACCCGCATTCTGCATACAATTGACCCAAAATACATAACTAATCTTCTGCTCATCGCCATTCGCATCATCTTCTTTCCATTCGCGCCATCTTTTTCCTTGTCGCAGCATCGGAGATGCTGCAATAGCACTCTACCAAACCGCCTTCCAACAGGCCCCCAACACAATCTTGTGGCTCACCCTCGAGCCACGTCAACTACTGGACATAGTACACGCCATCATTTTTACTTTGAAGTCCTCATACAGTTGTTCAACTGTCCGCAGCAGATCCTTGGCTTCCGTAGCCACTTCCTGACTGTCGACCACAACGTCTGCGGATGGGTGATCCGTAAGCTTTTCCATGACCTTTTGTCGACACTTCTGCATTGCCTGCAGAGCTTCACTAGCCTGAATCATAAATTTACCACCCATGTCCTGGAACTCTTCTAACTAGGTCACGCATATCTTTTGTAGCTCGTCCGCCTTGGATACAAGGTGTTGTAAGTCTTTCAGCTCTTGAGACTTAGCAACTTGCTCTAATGGTGGCATTGTATGCATTGCAGCTTTTAATGTGGCCAACTGTCCCTCCGCTTCCTACCGGTACTTCGTCAGCTGCTCAACCTGCTCGTCTTGAACAATACGGCCCTAGAATTGTACCATTTCATCCATGAGCCTAGTTGCCTGTGTTTCCAACTCCTCCATCTGAGTGGCAACTTCCTCAATTTCCCTTCTTCATTCATCCACTTCGGCCTAAGGCGTACCCGGTTTCAGCTGGGCATTCAACTCGTGATTCTCCTGTCACAACTAAATAATAGAATCCCCCATTTGCTACACTCGATGGAGCACATCTACCTCTTCGATAGGCTCCAAGACATGTTGATAAGCTTTCGTGATCACCTGTTCAACCCGAACACTGGTGTCCCACATGCGAGCCTTTTCCACAATAAGGAAATCATGTTCCTTTTTCAGGCCTTCAATTTCGCGGGTAATCTCCACCCGTTCTTCCTTAATGTGTACCTCAAGGTCATCCACTACCTTCTGTGCGGAAGCAGTCCTGGCAGTCAATTCTTCAATGGTGCGTTGCGCATCAGCCTCGCTTTCCTATAGGCAGGCACACATACCGTTGATCTACCACAGTCGTTCTGTCATTTCCTTGCTGGTAGTAGCCTGTAGAGTAGTGAATCCTTCTGAGGGCAAGGAATTCACATTAATGGTCGCTATGTGTAGCTGCTACAGAAATGTGGTTCGTGCTGCATCTTCGGTCACAATCGCAGTCGAGGGAATCTCCACATTCCTGACCCGCGGCTCAGTGTTGATTGTGTCAAAGGTTGATGCTGCTGCTTCCTTTGGTGCCTTGCCGAAAAGTAGGTCATACAAATATTCTAACCGAGCAGTGATCGCATGGAATCCTTCATCCGCTTTCCCTGCCATCTTGTCTGCTTCCGCAGAGGATGCAGTATTGAGTGTTGTGACCAGGTGGCCCAGCTGTACCTCAGCGGGGAAAGGCAATCTACTGATCGTTGCCTGCTCCTGATACCTTTTCAAATGGTTCTCTTCAAGCTCCCAGGCACTATCATTTGATATTGTTTTGGTTGATTGGTGCCCTGATTCATGGTGACTATGCTCGTCCTGTGCCGATACCCGATCATCTGGGCCCAATGGCAATCGACTGGCTTCTATCTCTACTGGACTCATGGGTTGTCTCCATGCCTCTGGCCACTCATTCACAGCACCCTTCAAATATTCGAACGTCACCTTATATAAGGTCTAAAACCATTTCCAATCAGGATCACGGCAGGCTTGGATATGTATGGTATGCGACCGAATTTCAAACGCCATAATAGGTTTGAACCGCACGACAGTTTCTTCAGATATTCACGGGACCTGTATTGCCGTGGCACAAAGAATCTCCCAATATAGCCAAAAATGCAAATAGCAATCCTGGAGTCTCTTTGGCTCCCGTACATACCATAGATTTTGATATCGCGCCCCCTGTCGTTCTGCTGCAACTAGACAGTCCATGCCCTGGTGCATGCTGGGCTCTTTCCATGCGATGAAAGCAATCAACAGCAACAACCAACTGTATGTAAAGGCACCCTTTCCTAATTGGACCGCCGCAGCGTCCTCCATTAATTGATTCAAGAGGTACAGGGGCCAATTCATTTGGACCCCTTCTGCACATTGCTCAGTGCATGCAACAATGCTCGAGTTGCATTGGCTAGGTCGACCACCCCTAACCACCTTGCAAGACAGGATCTTAATGCCTGTGAGCACCGCCTGATCATTGCAGCTACCGGTGTGATACCCACACCCATCCGTTTCTAGGCCATATTTATTTTCCAACTACAGTAAATGCTTCTTGTCATTGGCCTTCCCCTGGATGAACTTCGCCGGATCAACTCCATTCTTAGGCAAACCGGTTATGGATGAAATAAAGTTGACGGTGACTGGGACTTCTCTATCTAGCCATAATGACCCACCATGAAAACACACCAGGAGCTGCTTTACGCACGCATTCACTTTCGCCAATCGCCCGAAATGTGGCATATTAATAATCCCTAACAAGCCAGCCTGCTTCAATCCTCGTGCCCAGTCTTGTACAGTCGGTGTTGGGGAAAGGTGCGTCTCCTGCACATAAGGGGCAAATGCAATGTCAGGGTAGGCCACCATATCATGATCATCGTAGTGCAAGCACGTCAACACCGGTTCAATATCCACAGAGCACTCCATTCCATCTGGGAGCGCTGACATCTTCACACCATACTTTTGTTTTGGGTTTATCTTGCGTGGGGTGGCATCCGTCCGAACTAGAGGGATATACCCAAGGATGTCACCGACGGAGAGTCCTGCCCAGGGGGCAGACTCACGAGTGGGGCGACTGGACTGCCCCACCTGTTCCGGAGCTTCATCTGTTGTCGCAGCGGAGGACCAAAGCACCCTCTTACTCTACATGGACTCCGAGTGCTGACCTCCCTGTCGCTTTGTAGTAATTACGGATTCTCCCACCGGCATAGTTGTTACCTCGGCCTCAAGGTTGACGGATGGCACAATTTCTTCTTGAACAATAGCTAGGATGAAGAGGGAATCGACTTCACTACTGATCTTAACAATCTCCATCTCTCCTGGCATACCTCACTATACTCGACAACAGCACTCTACAATGCGCACAGCAACACTCATGAACCAGCAACAATACTCTGCAGCATGCCACAATTTTACAAAAACAACTGAATTCTCAGTGCCTTCCGACCAGCTCTAATCTGTTTTTATAGTATCCAACCAAATCCATCGTAATCATCACAAAATTAGGCATTAACTCAACCAAAATCCTGTATTAATGACACAAATCCGTCGTCGATCCGGTCCGTCGATCGACCGGATCCGCCATTAATGCCCATCATTCGAACAGCGTTGTTAATTAATTGTCTCAACTTTTGGCATTTATTACTTATTTGACCCAATCATGACGCTACCATGTGTCTCCGACCGTTCCCAACTTGCGGCAGAAGCCTCCTTGCTTCCGCATTTCATCCATGGTGGTGCGACATCCACCAATCATCATTTTTTTATTTTTTGTTCGATGCGACACAGGCATCGCTGTGTTCCAAGCCCCCACGATAGGGCCTCAACCTATGACCATTTACCAGCTTGGGGAGCATCACCCCGTCCAACTGCTGCAACCGAACCGCTCCTCCAAAAGTAATACTACTGATGCAATAGGGACCAAGCCAATGCATCTGCAACTTCCCTGGATGTTTCATAAACTTGTTGTCGTACAACAGCACCAAGTCGCCCTGCTAAAACTGTTTATTTTTTATGTGGCAATCATGCCATGCCTTCTGTCGATCCTTCTCGACCCCCTGGTGGAACCTAGCGATGAAGCGATCTTCTTCCAGCTGCACCAATTGCTCCAGACAGTCATTTAATGCTGCGACATCATCCATGCTCGTGACAGCCGCAATTCGTAGACTCGGAACAATATACTCCATCGCCATAATCACTTCTTGTCCATACACCAACTTAAATGGTGTCTGTCCTGTCAGTCGTTTACATGTGGTGCGATAGGCCCACAACACTGCTATGATTTTGAGATCCCAGTCGTCGCAGCTCGCATTGCCCACCTTTGTCAGCGCATGTTCCAATACCTTGTTAAAAGCCTCCACCGTGCCATTCGCCTATGGATGATAGGGTATACTCTTCTTATGCTGTATCTGCAACTCCTCCGTCAATGCGCTGATGGTGCGATTAAGAAAGTGGTTGCCTTGATCACTCAGCAATATCTTGGGGCAGCCGAAGTGAGTGATAATGTTATCAAACAAAAATTGTGCCGTCGTAGCCGTAGAACAATCAACTACAGGTTCCGCCTCGGCCCATCGGGACAAATACTCTATCGCCATGATGATATACCATGCACCCGTGTGTTTCCCTGGTGGATTGATCGGTCCTACAAAATCCACGACCCATTTTTTGAACGATTGCAATGTTATTTGAGGCATCAGCGGCAACTTATCCCATCTGGATGGTTTTCCAGTTCGCTGACAAACATCGCAGGACCGCGCATAGTCTGTCGCATCATTATGCAGTGTAGGCCACCACATCCTCGCACTCAACACCTTCCTAGCCGTCGCTCAACCACCATAGTGTCCTCCTGCTACTCCTCTGTGTGCTTCAACCAGTATCAGCGCTTGCTCATGCGGCAAAACACATCTGCGCAATATCTCATCAGCACCCATTTTATACAACTCTCCTGCGATTAGCTGGAAGTCTGCAGCCTTGACTACCAATTGCTTCTTCTGACTGATGGTGAACTCGTCTGGTGCAGTACCCATTTTCAGAAACTAGAGGATGTCATCAAAATAGTCATCAGTGACGCAAACCTGAAATAGTTGTGCATCCAGCAACCCGTCTTCAATATTGGTTGGTTCCTCCCCTATATCAATCCGCGATAGATGATCAGGACCGGCATTCAACCGGCCTGGCTTCACAATGAATTCAAAATCAAACTCCTGAAAAAGAAGTAGCCAGTGGCATATCTTCCCCCCCAACAAGGACTTATTGACTAGGTATTTCAACGCAGAATGGTCCGTGAACATTTTAAAGTGTCCACCCAACAAATAGTGCTTGAACTTCTGCAGCGCATAGACCATTTCCAGAACCTCCCACTCAGTGGTGGTGTAGTTGCGTTCAACGGATGACAACTTCCAACTAGCGAAAGCAATGGGGTGATCAAGATCTCCTTCGCCAGGCTAAGCCAATACTACTCCCAATGCGATTGATGAGGCATCCACATGTACATGGAACTCCTTACTCCAATCCGAAAACACCAGTATAGTTGTTGAATCCATCTTCGTCTTCAGTGTGTCAAAATTGTCTTGACATTCTGGAGTCCATTGAAATAACGCATATTTCTTCAGCAATTTCTCCATAGGGGCGGTGATCACTGCATATCCCTTGATGAACTTGCGATAATACCCTGTATGCCCCAGAGTCGCTCGTAACTGCTTAACAGTGGTTGGTGGTTGCAAACTCAAGATGAGTGCAATCTTAGCTGGATCGACCAACATCCCTTGCTTACACACAATATGATGAAACAATATCCCAAATGGTGCACAAAAAATACATTTCTTCAAGTTCAGCAATATCTGGTGCTGTCGGCAGCGCTCAAGCATTAATCGCAAATTGGCCAGATGATTGCGGATCAACCCATAAACTGTCCAATCATCCATGTATACTTGCAAAAACTTCTGAATAAATTCTTTAAATGCAACAACAACGACCCGAGAGAATATCCCAGGTGCATTCTTCAAACCAAACGACATTACAGTATACTGAAAGCAACCCCATTCAGTAACGAAAGTTGTCTTATCACGATCTTCTTTGGCAATGCGAATCTCATGGTAGCCAGAGAACCCATCGGTGAATGAGTACATCTCATGGCCTCCCACCCCTTCAAGTACTTCGTCAGTAAATGGGGTCAGGAAAGGGTCGTGCAAGCAGGCATCATTTAACTTCCGCAAGTCAACACAAATGCGCACCTCACCGGTTTTCTTGTCCTGCACCACCATAGGACTGATCCATTCGGACTCTTCCACTGGTTCAATAATACCAGCATCCCACATGCGATCAAGTTCTGCCTTGACCTTTTCCTTATGTCGCGGATTCAGCTGATAAGGTCGCTGTCGAACTGGCTTAGCATCTGGTTTTAAAGGAATCCTCATCTCCCCTAAATCACCCAGGATCCCCTTCATATCGGAAAACTTCATAGGGAACAAGTCTTGAAACTCACAGAGTAAATCAGTGACATTACTCATCATCTCGTCATCCCAATAGTCCCCAACATTTTCAAACTTGGGAGTGGCCTCTATGCTGATATTGAGCTTATGAAGCTTCAGGGGTTGACTGAATGGATTACTTGGCACAGCAGGTGGTACCACATCGTGACTTCCTTCAAACTCGGGAATGTTGACATTACGGGGATCGTCCTCATCCTCTGGCCCACCGGTGATGTTGAAGCACTCCATGAGAGACTGCATCTGATAGTATGTGTGCGGATCGACAGGGTAGGCCACCGGAACAACCTGAAGTACCACATTGCGAATGAGCTGTAAGGCGCTATTGATGTCAGGGTTGGCATCCACAAAAGTAAATGTATGAGTAAAACAGACCGTCAACTCCCCCCATGTTGTAATTTCTCTGCGCAACTCGGCTGCAGTATACCATCAGCACGGCATCTCATCTAAGGTATGGATAAAAGCATGGACCCACTCATCTCTGGGTCACGCTACCCATAATAATTGGCATTCCATCACATGATCACTGGGATTATTCCGGCCATCATACTTGCCAATGTGATAAACCCCAGTATCACCGAACCAAACCATCATCAACCTTTGACACTATGACAAACCATCAATGGATTTCTTGTGTGTCGCCCACCAGCGTGCTGGAGCAGCCTTCAGTGCTTCCTCCAATGCCAACAATCGTTGTGGTTCTGAGACTCGTTCTTCAAATTCCATCAAAAATTTGGTTAAGCAGGGAAACCCCTCATAGACTGGCAGTGTGACTGTTTCGGTTGCAACACGACATCAAGATTGCTTAACTAAGCCACATTTTCGGAGCGACACTTCGTGCAAGCGGTTCTGCCAATGTTCTAATGCATCATCAGAGTCAGAAGACACAGAGCTCTCACTGTGCCATCCCAGCTCACCATTGGAAATAGGGTGAATATAGTCTTCAGAAATATTGAATGCATGGTCCCATCCAGTGGGATCGTCACCTTTTACAGGCTCAATGTATCGGCATCCTTCAGCCGGATCCAACGGGGCTATGACTCTGAAATCACGATTCTCAAAGGTCATCATGCGCCTCTTGAAGTTAATTACAGCTCCATTATCGTTAACCCATCCAATCCCCAATAGCACAGGATAGGAGCTTCCTCCCTCAACCACTTCAATGACATCGAAGTTAGCATAAGTATTCATGCCCTCAATATCGACCATTAGCCGCGAAACTGGCCCAATGGGTGTTACTTTCGCATGGTCAGCCAACCGGAGCTACACAAGAGACCAACTCAAAGGGGGACTCCCCATTTTCTGCCACGTCTACTTGGTTAAGATGTTAACATCCAAACCAAGATCAAGAATAACTGAATCGACATCATAGTCACCAATCTAGATGTTCATTCTCATCTCCTTGCCAGTCTTCCGTCGCTGTAAAGAGTTTACTGCCAACTCTTGCCATCCTTTCAGAAATCACTGCAACCATCCCTCAATCTCAACCAGGGCGGCCGGATCCCAGGCCAATAAAATACAGCTTTCAAGAAACCTTTGCAATGTTCCTGATGGTGTCGACAGACCGCCCTTCGATGCAGTGTCAAAGACAGGTGGCATATTGCAAACAACAGCCTTACCGCAGTCTTTCTCCAAGGTGCGACACGCCTAAAGGAATGCCTCCCATTCAGCATCGATGTCAAATGGTACCGTCTTCTAGCCTACCAACCAAATTAGCGGTTATGATCTATCTTCCCCAGTTTTTTTGCCTCCACGAGTTACAACAGCCACTGAAGCATCTTTTGGTCGCAGTTCTGCAGAAATTGTCGCAATATTTGCACCCTGCATCTGAGTCTGCTGCAGATTCCCCTGTGGGTTCACATTTGGATTTGCGTTCTGATTCGGTCGTGGGTGCTGGTTCTGTACTGGTTGCTGTACTTGGTTCTAGGTTGGTTGCTATGGCTGGGTCTGATTTTGTATCTGTGGAGCATTCCCAGCCTGCCATCGTGCAATCAACTGTGGACAATTCTCAATTATATGATCATTAACAAAATAGAACGTACACTGATTCTGTAGTAGTGGACAGTCTCGCTGATAATTCCCCCACACCGCACAGTGATAGAATTGAACAGGTCCACGACCACCTCATCCTCCTCCGTGACCAAATCATCCACTGCGTTCGCCTCGGTATCCTCCTCGAAATCCGCCCTGCTGTTGGTACTGCGGCTGCATAGGATTCTGTTGCATGCCTTGCCCCTGCGGTGCATACTGCGGTTGCTGGACGTACTGTGGTTGTTGTGGAGCCACTTGCATTGGAGCGTATTGCGGCACGAACTGCTATGGTTGTTGCTGTGGTACAAACTGCATCTACAGTTGAGGTAGTGGTTGGGATACCTGCAGTTGCAGTTGTGGTTGTTTTACAGCACGCTGATCGTCCTTGACATAGAATGCATCACACATTCTTTCTTGTAGCAACCCATATGCACGACAATCTTTGTCATCGTGACCCACCGACTTGCAAAATGTGCAATAAAGATTTCTCGAGGTTGTGACCATTTTCTGCATATAAGGGAAATTGTCATGACTGTGCCCATACACCTGGCAAACACGACAACATGGCATGCTGCCGCCATTCAACAGGTTTGGCGCACCTAAAACCAAATAATTGCGGAAATTCGGGCAATTTTCCTTCGTATTCCCTTCTCCTCGGCATCATGTACACCATACTTCATCATGTTGTTCCTTGTTCTTCTTCAAATCTTGACTCTGTATAGTCAAGTTAGTGAGTTGTGTCTGTATCTGCGACATCCCAGCTGCATTATCCCCTATCGGTGACGCCTCCAATCACATTGCAATCTCTAGAGCTTCGTTGGGTGTCGAGATGTTTTGCTGCATCAGCGACAGTTGAATGTGCAGGAGCAATGTCGCAATAAACCACTCTTTATGTTGGACAATGCTCATATCAAAACTAACTCGTGCCATTAGCGTCTTGAAACGTTGATCGAAGTCCCACACAGACTCATTGGGATACTGCTTAATTTCCTTAAGCTCTGTAATGTACTGTGATTCATATTTAGGCTTCAGAAATTCCGTGATCAGTCCCATGCGGATTTCATCCAATGACTTTGCCGGGGTACTGACAGGAACCTGTGTAAACTTCATAAACCAATCCAAGGCACGAACCCGAAGAGTTGTCACCAGTTGCCCTTTCTTCTCATTATCATCAGTGACCTATTTTACCGTCCATACGGCCTCACATAAAAACCAGTATTGTTCAGGGTTGTTGGTTCCATTACCATGGAACAGCGGTAACTTAGTATCATCACCCCGCCATCCTAGGCTTCCTTCCTCCGGTTCTTGAACTACTAGCAAGTAACTTTTGTCGAATTAATGAACTCGAGGGTGTTGAAGTGGTATTCCTTACTGTTTGTGAGATAGTGAGCGGAGATGTGGCTACGTTGGTTCCGAGGTTTGGTGTTGCTTCTATCCTGGGTGTAGCCTGGACATCCCTATCAGGACTGTGAGGTCGCTTAGTCCCGTGTGGTCTTCCTTCGTGGTTTTGTGGTTCAATCACAGCAGGACCTTCTCCTGTCCTCTGCCTCTTCTCCTGTCGAAACCTCGCTCCTCCTCTTGTAAGACCACTTTATTCCTTGGCTTCGCTCACAGTCTCCTCATGGTCTGCACCCATCTACCCCTTACCATTCCATGTACCATTCCCCAACAGTCGCGGTACCCACAGCCTCCGCCCACCAGGCTGTCTACTAATCAAGATGCATCTTCAATATACCCTTTTCGCAAATTATCATCTTAATCGACAGTTGGAGAGACAGCAAAAACCTTCCCCTTGGTCCGTGGAAGAAATATATTTCAGCTTCACTATAGGATTTCTACGTGTCAACCGCAAATTCAGTGATATATCCCTCCAAGATGCTATTGAGCCAAACTTCGACAGCCTGCAATGCCTTATTATCGACTTCCTGCAGCTCCTGAATCAATTCCGGGGTCCAAGCCGTCGGCTCACCACCCTGGAAATTCCTCTTCTGGAATGTTAGCTTTGACAACCATTCATACAGGATGACTGGGAATTCATAGAAAAACCATTCATGTGGACCATCGTGAATATATTTTCCACCCAGTGATCTGCTGTCAGTCGCGTGTTCCGGCTTTCTTCTTCAGCAAACTCCTGCAACTTCTGATCAAACCAGCTCTGTATCTTTGGCTTCGTCGGGTGCCACAACATGTCCTCCTTTCACTCTTCACACGGTCCCAGCAGCAGAACCATTTGTTGACAACGCGACTCCAGTCGATAGGGGTTCCACTTCACTGTCGACACATGCCGCAGTTTCCCTGGGCATCGGCCCGGGAAGGTTTTATCCTGCCCAGCAACACCTGCAGAGTAGATGAGGTCTCACCCGAGGCGTCCAGGAAGAGCAGAAGGAACCATGTTTCCGCCAAGGAAGGAGGAGGGTTGCGGCTATATGAACTAACTCTATTGCAACACTAAACAGGGATCTAAAACATTTGACATGTATTCATAACGCATTATTCGATCGCAGCATTCATTATCACAGTAGTAGTAACAGTAAAGCAACATTGCATCAAGGAAACATAGCATTATTCATGAAGTGCGACATTGCATTACCATAAACAAACAGAAAGAACCTAGGAATTGCACCAGAATAGTTTCATCATATCATATTATCACTGCAAAACCTTAGATACAATATCTCCTCAAAGATCCAGTCTCGGCAATATCTCACAGATGCGCAGAAACAACCCAAACATGCGCTTCTCTTCACCTTTTATTCCACTCCTCTCCAATACGTACGACTCCTATATATATATATATATAGGCTTCCATCATTACAATGCTTTTCTACTTACTAACAACGTCCTAACCGACATTTGGACAAGTGACCCAATATCTAACTAACTTGGTACAAAACCGACCAAAAACCTGCATTCTGCGGTATAACTGACTCAACATTACATAGTATGTGGTCCGAATGACCCAAAACCTGCATTCTGCAGTACAATTGACCCAAAATACATAACTAATATTCCGCTCATCTCCATTTGCGTCATCTTCTCGCCATTCACGCCATCTTTTGCCTTGTCGCAGCATTAGAGATGTTGCGATAACACTCTACCAAACCGCCTGCCAATATAATCTAAATTTGAGTCTGAATCAAAACTTCTCCTATGGAAGTTGGTGAAGTTAAAGGAAGATTCAAGTTTCTCTCCCACATTCAAAAACCCATTGTATGCAATTAAATCCTCCCAGCATTTCTTTTATGTTTTCTTGGTTAGCTTGTATATGCTCCTATATTGCTTCTCAGGCAGCCATATAAGTGGAAATCTAAATTTCAATCCTAACTAGCTTGGGCCACATGTCTCCATACATTTGACATATTATGGCACTCGAGACAAAGAATATTTAAATTTTCAAAATAGTAGGGGTCTTTTGCTCTTAAGGACTTAGAAGAAGCTTCCCACCTGTGCTTGCTACCTTCCAATGCATAGGGCTCCTACTAGGAGATCATTCTGACACAGGTAGAGATAACCTCTCATTGAAATGTTATAAATTGATTAACCTTTTGAGGAGATGAAATGTGTCTTTTATATCTTTCAATAAGGGACACAGGGAATTGAGGTTCTCCTCGAATCTAGAGAGTGGTATTGTCCTCATTATTTTGAATAGTCTGAGAAGCATTCCACCAATTCATCTGATTGGTGATGAAAGAAGTGAATGCCCTCGGATGAATGTCTCCTATGTGAGGAATAGGGTTAGACTGAAGATCCATGAAGCATGCCAATTCATGCAGATATAGTTTACATAATAAATTATGCCTAGGAAAATTTCTCTAAGTGAAGGCATCCAAGAACTGAGGAGTTGTAACAATTTGATAGGGATTCCCTTCCTTCAGAGCTTTAAGATTGAACAGAGTCAATTGTTCATAAAGGAATACCAAATAGGAAGGTGATGGAGCTTTGCAACTTAATAGTTCCTGAATTAAAGTATACATTTTCTCCTTCTCCTATTGCATAGGCTTAAACTTCCTTAGTTCTTTCAGCTCTTTTTGCATACTTTCCCAGTGGAATTTCTAGAAAATTAGTTCTTCATCCCACCTCTCTCTGAGCTCTTTAATGTATTTCCTATGCTCATGCATAGGAACCATTCCTTCCTCCCATGGGACAGCAAGATATCTCCATTTGCTTATTTCAAGCTTCATTAGTGAAAGTTCCTTTTCCAACTCCTGATTTCTTCCATCTCTTGTGTCCTGAACCCTTTCTTTATCCTCAATTTTCCTAGGTGAAGGTGGATTCTGAGTTTCAGCAACTTCTTCTTGTCCAACCAATTCAGGGATCTCAGCAATTTCTTCCTGTGCCACTATTTCAGCAGCTTCTTCTTGACTCACTGGTTCAAGGACCTCAACAATTCCTTCATGTGCCATTGTTTTGGCAACTTATTTTTGACCCACCATTTTAGGGACCACGGCGATTTCTTCATGTGCCACCATTTCTTGTGTTTTAGCAGCTTCTTTTTGGATTGTTGGTTCTTGTGTTTCAACAGCTTCTTTTTGGATTGTTGGTTCTTTTGTTTTAGCATCCTCTTTTTAAATCGCTGGTTATGATGCCTCAGCAACCTTTTCTTGTGTCGTTGGTTCTTGTGTTTTACCATCTTTTTCTTGGAGTGTTTCAGCATCCTCCAATTGTTGAGGCATTTTTCTTTCTAATTCTTGCAATCCCTGATCAGGGGTCGGCAATTTCTGTATAATAACATCCTTGGGTTCCTTACCCAGTGATCCTTGACTACCCAGTGATCCACCATTGGTTCTGCTTGTACTGTCACATTCTTTTATTGTCTTAATTGTCCAAGTCTCCAGGCTTAAAGTCCCATGGTTGTGACTTTATATCCTGAATTCTTGAAGATCTCCCCACATTCTAGGCACACAAATTCATCATGCTCCATATTTTCTGAAACATAAGGCATATTTTCCACTTGATCAGTTGCTTCAACTAATGTGCTTAATCTTTGAACTTCCTGATTCCTTAATACTTCCTTCAATCCTTGCAGTTCCTCCCTGAGCACTTGTACCTCATGTTTCAACAAGTCATTCTCTAAGAGCAGGGTTTCTATTTGAATTTGACCCTCTCCTACAACAGGTTCTTGTGGGTCGACCGATTTTGGAATTGAAGTTGGGCTTCCCCTTGGTTCTTGTGTTTCAGGGGGTGATCGAGGTTTTAAGCTTGGGATCTCAATATTTGCCTCGGTTTCTTTTGTTGCCTCTTCTGCAACAGTAGCCTGGGTCCTTGCTCTTTTTGATGGACTAGGCGATTATTTATGGGTACACGACCTCTTCTTATTTCTTCGTGGCGCAGGGGGAGTGAAACATTCTGTGAGTATTTCAACTTCCTCTGAGGTAGAGAAAGGAGAATCATCCTTTCGTGATGATTCTTCCCTCAACTAACTCGTTCCTTCTCCTGGTTCAGTAGAAAATTCAACCTCTTGAATTATAACTCCTCCTTATTTAGCAGAGGACTCAATTTCCTGACTTACTCTAGTCTGGGCTTCAGTCTCCTCCTTCATTTCTTCCACATTGGATTCTGTTTGGTGGACTGGGCTTCCGATAGGCTCCTCGAGGTTTATGTTTTGAGAATCATCTACAATTACATCTTCCTCAAAACCCCTTCCTTGATCATTTTCAACTTCTTCATATTCCCTGTCACTGCCCCCAACTCTATTTGACAGGATCTGATCATCTTCCTCCTCACTATTCTCTCCTTCCTCCATAGCCACCTGGCCTACCGCAGCCCTAGCAATAAATTGCTCCCAAGTTTAATGTCTCCACTCAAGGGATCTCAACATTAGCAGTTTGATAAGGCCATGGTTATTGATGGAGGCTTGAGGATGTTGAGACCCTCTTGCATAGTGTGCCATGTTTTGCAGGGTCCCCTTAAGATAATAGGGAATATTAATTAATGTGTCGTGGAACAGGTGAGAAAGAAAAACAAAATAATAGGTATAGATGACTTGGTACCTACCTTCACAGATGATATATTTTTTTCAGTAATATTGTGACCTGATCCCATGGTCGAGGCAAAGTTTCCAGTGTTGTTCCTCGTCCCCTTGGTTGAACGCTTTCTCCAGCTACAAGGAAGTCTTCTATTTCATTTAGGTTGGGCCTCTTCCTGCCAAACCATCTCTTCCCTATCCTAGGAAATCTTGTCACTTCTGCTAAAACAGGTTCCCAGACTTCAACCCTCAATCCCCCAACTACTGAATGGTTTCCTCAAAAATTCATGGCGAACTGTAATTCCATTCCTTCATGGAACCCACTCAATTTTTTGAAATATGTCGTCCATCCTACTTCTTCAAAGATGCTAAAAAATTCTCCATTCTGATGCAACGCATCCATTGTTTCAAGCTCATGTCGGACTGCGAAACCCCCCGATAATGCCTTACTTCTGCAATCTCAGACGATGGAAGAAAAAATTTCCCAATTCGGATGTCAGAGTTGCAGCATGCAGAGACAATAATGAACAGTGGAGAGTTCGTTGGCTATTTTTGGAAAGTTGGTGTAATTATGGAATAGGCTCCTGCTAAAAGTTGTCACATGGATTGGACGAGATGGCGGCGGTCAATAGGTATAGGAAAGGGTAGTGATGTGTCCCTCCTACTGGGAAGATTGGTTAAAAGTTGTTGACAAGGGTATGTGAACGTAGTATAATCATGATTACTCTGCCAATTTATGCATAGTCATACATGTGATTAAAATTCATACCTCTGCGCTTACCGTGATGGATTTTCAACCTCTGAGGTGGCCTACCTTTGTTGTCAAATCAATTGATGAAGACATCCCTTCGCATGCGGCTTCATAAAGTTAGTTAGCCTCTATCCAATAAGAGAGTTGAATGTGTCCATGTTAGAATTAATTGTATCAGTGAGTGGAAGTTTGGTGGATCTTCGGCTTCATTTTTGGAAAACTATAACAGGAAAAATATTGATTACCGAACTAGCAAGGTAAGATTACTTCCAATTCCGTCGGAATCTTCCTCAGATAAATTTGCAAAGCATATTTTAACCAGTTCCGAGGAAAGCCGACAATTTTCATAACTGATGCAGGCTAAAGTTTAAAAAGATCGTGGTGGTTCAGTGGATAGTGGAAAGATTGACAGTGTTTCAACTGACAATTGGTGGAGTTTTGGAAAAAAGTGGGAGAGTTAGCGGAATTTTGGCCGAAGTTGTAGTGGAGTTTCAACAGAAAGATTGGCTGTGATCATCCGAAAATGGGAATACTAGCAGAGTTTCAGCCGAAAGTGTGGCAAAGTTTTAGTGGAAATATTGGCAGAGTTTCGGCAGACAATGGAAATATTGGCGGAGTTTCGGCAAACAATGGAAATATTGGCGGAGTTTCGGCAAACAATAGAAATATTGGTGGAGTTTCGACAGAAAATGGAAATATTGGTGGAGTCTCGGCAAAAAGTGGAAATATTGGCGAAGTCTTAGCAAAAAATGGAAAGATTGTCGGAGTCTCGGCAGAAAATGGAAATATTGGCAGAGTTTCGGCAGAAAATGGAAAGATTGACGTAGTTTTGACTTATGAAAAAATTCAACAATGCCCAAGTAAAACTCAAAGAAATTGACAGAAATCCATAATTATTCTTCACCCATCCTTGTAAAGGATTATTCAGCATCTACAGAGGACTACCCATCATTTTCCCAATCGATTGGCCCATTACAACTGCTCAATTCCATCCGGGTCTTTCGCATCTATTCCTGCTCACAATTCATCTAAACAAACCAATCAAAGCTTAACTAGAAAAGAATAACTACCAAGCAATCTATTAAATCTAAAAAATAAAAAATAAAAACGGATTTATTTATATACAACTTCGTGGAAATGTGAAAAATATTAAAGAGTCACAGAAACAGGAGAAGACTCATGTTCTTGTACCAATTGACAGTTTGGATCAGCGGCAACATGAGAGGTGAATGCATCCTTTGAGAGTGGCTTATGATAGAGCCACAATCGATGGCCATTAGCAAATAGTGGATTTTGGTTTTCATCAATTGTGGTCAATCTAATAGTCTCGTTGTCAAACACTGCATCCACTTTGTATGGTCCCAACCACCTCGTGCGTAATTTACCCTTAAAGTCTTTCTTGAACCGAGAATTGTATAATAAGGCCCAATCTCCTTCAGGGAACATCTTCTTCTTAATAAAATCGTCATGCCATTTAGAGCATTGTTGTTGAACCACTGAAGTTTGATGTACAGTAGCTGCACATTTCTCATCAAGTTCATTCAGTTGATTCATCCGGTCCTTTTTAACTTATGTCAGATCCAAGTTCGCTTCTAATGTTGTTCTCAAGGTTTTGATCTCAAATTCAACATGAAAGATAGCAATTTTTCTGTATACCAACTCATAGGGGGAGAATCCAGTGGTGTTACGCCATGTAGTGCGATATGCACACAATGCTTCAAGAAGTATTTCAGCCCAATATATACGATGACTCTTAACAGTCTTTGTAAGGATAGCTTCAATCACTTTATTTGTTCTCTCCACTTGGCCATTGGCCTGTGGATGATAAGGTGAAGTTATTTGATGTTGAATATGATATTTATGTAGAAGAGCTTCGATTTTATGGGATACAAACTGTGATCCCCCATCTGTTACTATTTCCTTAGGCACTCTGAAGCGAGTAAAGATTTCTCCATACAATAAATCTATAACAGCTTGATCAGTGGCTCTCACCAGGGTTGTGGCCTCCACCCACTTAGTCATGTAATCTATACAAACCAGAATGTAAACATTTTGTTTTGAAGGAGGGTCAATAGGTCCTACAAAGCCCAGGGCCCATTTATCGAAAGGTTCAACCACCAATTGTGGTTGAAGTGGAATCTCATCCAATCTATTAGGCTGACCCATCCTTTGACAGCTGTCACAGGCTTGCACATACCTCTTTGCATATTGAAACAAAGTTGGCCGGAAATAACCCATTCTTAACACTTTATGTCAAGTTCTTTTGTCGGCAAAATGTCCTCCACAAGGTTCATCATGGCATGCTTTCGGGATACTGTGGATCTTATCTTCCCTCACACATTGTCTAATCTCCAAATCTAATCCTGTGTAAAAGAGATATCCTTATATCCGGCAGTACCTAGCACTTTGTTGTACAGTCCTTCTTATTTCCCTCTTTGATAGATGAGATGGAACCTTCCTTACAGCAAGATAATTAGCAATGTCTGCATACAATGGTGATTGAACTGAAACTACAAATAGGTGTTCGTCAGGAAAAGAATCCTCAACTGGGGAATTATCATCATTGTTGGTTAGTCGAGAAATAAAATCAGCAACAACATTTTATTTTCCTGGTCTATCAATAATAGTGATATCAGATTCTTGTAGTAGCAGTAACCACCAGTCACCTGAGCATTAGTAACAGGTTTATTCATCAAATATCTAATAGTTGAGAGATCAATATGGAAAAAAGTAGAATACCCGATGATATAGTGCCTGAACTTATTAATGGCGTAAATGACAGCAAGGAATTCTTTCTCAGTTACTGTGTAATTGATTTCAGCAGGGGCCAAATTCTTACTTACATAGTAAATTGCATATGGACTATGAACTTCCTGTTGTCTCGGAACATCCCCAATTGCAATATCTAAAGCATCAGAAGAAATATGGAAAGGTAAGTCCCAATCAGGCCCATGCAGAATAGGTATTGAAGATAGTATTTTATTTAATTATGTGAACGTTGTTTGGCATGCATCTATCCAATTGAATTGTGCATCTTTCATTAGCAAGGTAAATAGAGGATATGCTAGCTTGGAAAAAATTTCAATGAAACGTCTATAATAACTAGCATTTCCAAGAAAATTGCGTACCTCCTTCTATGTTCCAGGGATTGGATGTTCAGAATTACCTTAATTATGGCAGGGTCCACTTGTATTCCTACAACAAATATAGAATGTCCGGGGACTATACCTTCACTCATCATCATATGACACTTTTCAATACTAAGAGATAGGTGTGTCTTATCACAACGTTTTAAGACCTTTTCCAAATATTTCAGAGCCTCATCAAAACTGCTACCATAAGGAGTAAAATCATCCATAAAAATTTCCTTACAATCATTAACCATTTCAGAAAAAATTCCAATCACAGCTCGTTGAAATGTGGTGGGTGCATTGCATAACCCAAAAGGAAGCACCCTATATGCAAAAGTGCCCCAAGGACATGTGAAAGTAGTCTTGTCTTGGTCTTCAGGGGCAATCTGAATCTGATTATACCCACTAAATCCATCTAGAAAGGAAAATATTTTTTTACTAGACAGGGTATCCAGGACCTGATCGATAAATGGCAAAGGGAAATGGACTTTTTGCGTAGCCTTATTGAGCTCTCAATATTCCACAAAGATGCGCCATTTGTCGTTTTTCTTAGGCACAATTACTTATGGAGAAACCCATTTACTGTCATAAATGGGGTAAATAAATCATGCCTTTAAGAGTTTCTGAATTTCCTCCTTCGCAATGTCCATCAAATTTTGATTCATTCTGCGCTGGGGTTGACATATGAGCCTATAGTCATTCTTAATGTAAATTTGGTGAGTGCACAGCTCAAGGGGAATACCTCTCATGTTTGTGTATTCACACGCAAAGGATCCCTTATACTGTTTCAACAATGTAATCAGACGCTCCAACTCATCGGGTGTGAGATTGGGATTAAAGTTGAGGGTCTTTCCAGGCTCAATCTCCATGGGAACACTTTTTGAATTCTCAAGTATGGGAACAGTTTCAACACTCTTAGCTAGGGTTTCCTCCGTAAGTTCTTCTTGTTCAAGTTCACTCAAAGTATTGTCCAGGATTTGATATGCATGTTTGGTAACCGACATTGGCTCACTATTGAAACGGTAGGTGGTATCATCCTCAGTTTCATTTTTAAAATTCAGGGCCCTCCCTATGGTCAGAAGGGGCTGAGTATTTTCCTCCTCCTCCAAGTCTACCCATAATGGAGTATCAGCATCTAAGCTTGTTTTGGTTGGAGGATATAAGGTCAAGCTTTTAATATCAGTCCCACCAGATATTTTCATAGACCCTGATCTACAGTTGATGTATGCATCTTCTATTTCCAACCAAGGTCTTCCCAGAATTAGTGGATGTCCCCCCAACTGAGATTTAGGTTGTAGGAAAAGAAATCTGTGGGGTATTCCCATGAATCAACAGAGACTACCAGGTCATCCAAAATCCCCTCAGGTCTAATCGTGGATCTATCATCCAATTCTAATACCGTGGGGGTTGGTCTGAGGTTGGTGAGTGCCAATTTATTTATAGTTTCAATAGTCATCACATTTATTGTTTCTCCCAAGTCAACTAGGACATTAGGAATCTCAATATACCCAATATGTGACGTAACAGTGGGATTTCTTGGATCATCATATTTAGCCATGGGAACCTTCCCATCATTAATTCAGACAATTTCCCAACCACATGAACTATAAGAGGATCCTTAGGTTTCCTGCCTAGTTTCTTCACGCACAAATCTCTAACAATTTTAGCATAAATGGGTATGTCATGAAGGGCTTGCAATAATGGAATTTTAACATACATATTTTTCAATTCATCTAGAAGATTGAAGCAAGGTTGCTCTATTGCTTTTTGTAAGTCCAGTTTCTCAGGGTATGGTGGATTTCTTGGAATCTGTACAGGAGTAGTTTCAACATGTGTTTCAGCAAGTGTTTTAGCGGGTGTTTCAGAAGGTGTTTCAGCATCCTCAATAATGGGTATTTTTGTACTGACTGGGCTCTCAATTTGTTTATTCCTTATTTATCCAATCATAGGGAATGGAACATCCTCAATGAAAACAGATTCTACTATCCTCCCAAATCGTAGATGTAATTCATTGCATGGGATGGGATTAATAGAATAAATTGGCATGTTTGATGTTTCAAATTGTTGCACTGCCTTATTGTTGGGGTTAGGATTAGGTTGAGCAGGAAGCTGAGGTTGTAGTGGTGCATTAATTGGTGCAATGTTATTAGGGAGTTGCAGCTGTGGCTGCTGATACTGTGGGTGAGGAAATTGATTCCCTAGATAAGTATTTCTCCAACCTGGAGACCAAGGGGCTTGTTGGTTTGTATGAGGTTCCCATGGCATCCAAGGAGTAGGATATTGCATTGTATATTGAGTAGATGGATTCCATTGAGTATTGGGACAAGAATATTATGGAGGAAACTAATTATTCATATTATTCCAAGAATTAAAAGATGTAGTATCTGGATTCATACCTGGAGCACGAGGTTACCAAGGATTCTTTTGTGAAATGAAGTAAGCTTGCTCCACGTCCACGTTGGATGCCTGAAGGACTGCCTTAACTTTTGGCAATGAAAGGCACTCTTTAGTATTGTGATCCAAATCACACAGACCACATACCTTTACTTTGTCAAGTGGGCATTCCCTCAATGGGTGCTTCTTTCTGCATTTAACACAAAATACGCCAAGTGTCAAATCTTCCTCTGCTTGCCTCTGTTTTTCTTTCAAAACATCCAATTGTGAGAAAATAGAACTCATCATATCAGTTTTAAATTTTTTGAGAAGATTACCTATCTCTGTTTGTGTATCTCCACCACTGGATATCTTTTGTGCCCTTGTAAAGACATCTCGGTCTCTTGTGCTGGTTCTAGAGGATCCCCTAGAGTACCTTCGACACAGGTCCACAATATGATCAAAATATTCTCTTGATATATCCCCCTTCCCCAGTAGATTAAGCATATCCAGGTAGTATTCTCTAATTCCTCGCAATAGAAAATTTTGAAGGACATATTTTCCAATGTCAGCATGGCCAGATCTCTGCAAATTATATAAGAGTCTTTCTACAAAATCCTCCAAACTTTCATCCTCTTTTTGGACCATTTTGAACCATTCTTCCCTCCTATCCTTGGCTCTACAATAATCTTGATATTTAGCAAGGAATACTCGTTTCATTTGGTCCCATGTTGTAACAATCTCACCACCCAAACTCATAAACCAATGTAGGGCGTTTCCTTTTAAGGTAGCAGGAAATAGTTTTAATTTATGTTCACTGGAGGTGTAGTCATAGCTTCGACAGAGAATGTCAAATTTGAAGAGGAATTCCTCTGGATCTTCAGTAGACTTACCATAAAAATTTGGAAAAAATGAAGGTGAGATGTTCTTCATGGGAGCCACCCCAGGTGTCTGTCGAATGGGAAATTCAAGGGTAGCAACATTTTCTCCATGTTGGTTATTACCGTTATCCCCCATCTCTTCTTCATGATCATTAGGGTGCTCTAGACGATCTCTATGTTCTTCATTATTCATATTTTCCTCTTTCTTCTGCTCTTCTCTCCTTCTTTCTTCCTCCAGTTCTTATCGATAATCCAACCACTCCTCCTTAGTTACTTCTTCCTTGTTAATTCGATAAATATCCTATGGATTTCTTGTTCCCACAACACTTCCCTTATATTTTGGAGGTCACTTATTTGAAGTGGGAGTTGAGACTTATGTTTCCTTCTCCACGGCTGATTTTGATGATTCAAGCTTAGGGAGAATAAAGCTTCCTCTTCCTGAAGATTTTCGCGGTAATCTGGTAGAGGAATCAGATATGGCGATCAATTCATCAATAAAAGTTGCTCTTCCTAGACCTTGGTTACTGCCACGACCTCTTCCTCCCGCAAATTTAGTGCGTTTGGGCGTTTCACGTTCTTTTCTTTTTTTATTCATGCAAGCTTTAAATAATCATACCTTCTTTTTGGGGTAGGAACCCATTCGGTCTGTTGAAGGATGTGTAGCTCTTCACTGCGTCTTATCGTCCCTACAACCCCAAAAATCAAGATAGCTAAAGAAATCAAACTTGTAATACCCCATTTTTCCCTTGATGATTATTGGCTTCAATGTAAATACTATGTATATGCGATGTGTGTGTATTCGCCCTAGTGTGGAGCTTAAGTCCAAGGCCCCACTAGTGGATGTTTAAGGTTATTGCATAGGCAAGTATTTGACAGTTTGATTATTCATGGGTTGTTAAGCCATGACGGAATGTAAACAATGTAATTATTTATTAATGAATAAAACAACCAAGAAGCTAGCTAAGGAGGCAACTGATGATAAGGGGCCACATGTATCCACTAAGGAGAGGTGAGGGGGTTATGGGATTCGTACCCATGTTTCCACATGTCCGACTATGAACCCTTTTGACCTCCCTGCTGACATTAATTTGGTTGCAGAGGGTGGTTGAGAACCCTGCTGCTGAAGTCGATGGAGTATGGAGCATGCCTGCAATTTCGTATGGTAGGGCATGGCTCTGATGGCTTATCCTAGAAGACACTCAATCATCGGGGAAACTCGCAGAACCTATTTTTGAATACCTGTTTGTGGAGGGGAACATTCATTCA
The DNA here is from genome assembly GCA_027924585.1 of Larix kaempferi. Taxonomy (NCBI): domain Eukaryota; kingdom Viridiplantae; phylum Streptophyta; class Pinopsida; order Pinales; family Pinaceae; genus Larix; species Larix kaempferi. The sequence continues at coordinate 646,797 of BSBM01000887.1, forward strand.
TGCAATCATGACTCTCCATTCACGATCCATCCATTCTTCGAGAGATAACTGGTAGAGACATCCCTGCATATGCACACCCGTAGAGCTAGCTGTGAGGAAGCCTTAAGATAATCGTGTTTTCCTGTGTAATAGAACATACCATAGGAAGTGTGTGAGCGAACCCATTCTACTCATGACAGAGTGGTAAGAACCTATGAGGAATCATAAATCTTGAATAGTGCAGAGAAAACCGTGAGGACCCGGGAGTGGATTGCGGAGAGTAGATTGTGGAACAGATCCTTTCCCGTGAGTCTGGAAGGAGTCAACTAGTTGAAATGTGGAAGAAGGTTGGGTTGCTTGATAAACCCAGTGAAGGCTGAAATCTCATAGAACTAGCAACTGGACCTTTCTATGCCCATCCTAAATAGCACTGGAAGGGAAGAGACCTTGAGGGGCTGTGCAACAGAGAAGAGTGTCTTCCTTGTGTTGGGTACGGTAGGTAATGTGGGTGCCAAGTCTGCTGAGTGTTGAGATTCCTGCAGCTCTGTGGTTGAGATCACTGGCTTAGCAATGCCTTCCTTGTTATCCATGTATGCCTAATAAACCCACTGTAGGTTGGCTTAGCATGATCAACTTGCCTGATATGCTTGATAAACCCAGCTGTATGCTGGCTTGGCATGACTGTGTTGTTTGGTATGGTTGATAAACCCAACTGGAAGTTAGCTTAGCATGACCAGTATATCCCTATATGCTTGTTAAACTCACTGTAGGTTGGCTTAGCATGGGAAGATGCCCTGGAATTCTTGATAAACCCAAATGCAGATTGGCTTAGCATTGGGATGGAACCTTGACTGTGAGAGAACCTGATAGCCCTCCTTAGTGGATACACAACCCAGCTTGGGGGTGATATCTCAGCTGAAAGAGTACAAGCTGGACAAAGATCTAAGGTTGGGTGGAACTTTGCTCTCACTTAGCAAGTTGCTCGGCAGCTTCAAAAAGTTAAAAGATAAGTACTTCCTTATTATGATGAAGGATGATGTTCCATTTTTATAATATAGTTGCTTATGTTCAGTTATGGAATGTATGTTTATATCAATTTGATTGATAGGAAGATCATATGTGATCCTGAGTAGGAGGATGAGTTATTGTTATGAATATCATTGTATTGCATGATTTTAATGCATTAGAAGTCTTACATGTGATAGATATAATTGTTAGATCTAACTTTATGCACCTTACATGTTGTGATATGTTTGATTAACCCTATGAATGAGTTGTGTGACTACACCTGATCTTTGGGAATGGAGGGGGATAACTTGATGTGTTTCAGAGCACCTATGTGGGTCAGGTGAAGGGGGAAGGTCATGGGAGAAGACAGATAGAGTTTTAAGCAGTTCTAAGGAATGGAAGAGTGAAGTTATGATGGAATATTTAGCTGAAATAATGGAAAGGTTATAATCCTCAAGTGGATGAGATAGTTATACCAGTAGAAAGATCTCTCCAAGAGCTTTCCAACGGTACCAGACTTGCCCTATTTGGCTCAAGGACGAGGGAGAAACAAGTCTAGGAAATTTGCAGATGTAGAGAAGGAGGTTCCGCATTTCCGCATCTGCAATGCAGATTGCAGATTGCGGAAAGGAAAGTTTTTCAGAAAGTCAAGTTTGGTCTTCTGCATTTCTGCATCCACAATGCAGATTGCGGATTGTGGAAAGGAAAGTTTTTCAAAAAGTCAAGTTTGGACTTCCGCATATCTGCATCCACAATGCGGATTGCGGAAATGAAATTTTTTCGAAAATTCAAGTTTGGACTCCCGCAATTCCAACTTCTGCAATGTGGATTGCGGATTGCGGAAAGAGTAGTTTTTCGTTGAAGTTGGACTTCCACAATTTGACTTCTGCAATTGCGGATTAGGAATTGCGGAAAGGCAACTTGCGGATTGCGGATTGTGGATCCGAGGAAACTTGCGAATTATGGATTGCGGATCCAAGGAAACTTGTGGATTTCAGATACAAGGGAGTTGTGGATTGCGGATCCAAGAGAGTTGCGGATTACGGATTGCAGATCCGGTGATATGAATTGCGGAAAGAGTAATTTTCGTTGAAGCTGGACTTTCACAATTGCGGATTGCGTATTGCGGAAAGGCAATTGTGGATTGCGGATTGCAGATTATGGATCTGAGGCAACTTGCAGATTCTGGATTGTGGATCTGTGACAACTTGCAAATTGCGAATTGCAGATTGCGGATTATGGATCCGAGGAAACTTGCGGATTGCGGATCCAATGGAGTTGCGGATTGCGGATCCAATGGAGTTGCGGATTGCGGATTACGGATCAGGTGATGCGAATTGCGGAAAGGTGTGAATGGAAGCACTAGAAGAAGAAAAAAGAGTATCAGGGTCTCCCATCGCCTCTGAAGGACACTGAGGTGATATGGGGACGTTACAAAACTAATCAGCTACAATCTATGTCTACCAATTACCTTCCCCGACAACGGCACCAAAATATTGGTCATTATAATTTCTTATTAATTTAATTTAATAAACAAAGTGCTCAATATAAATTGTCAACCCAGGGAAGTCTGGTTATTTCAAAGGTAATCAAGCAAAATCTATGCGTAAACATTTCAGTAACTGATCAAATAAATGGAATTCACCCAATATACCTAGTTTCTAAGTCTATGCTATGCTTACTGCTCAATCCAACTTCAATCACCAATTTAAGATTAAGAGGGTTCACACTCCTTCTACAGTATCAATTCTAGGATTAAATGCTTCAAGAATAAATTAGCTAAATTGATTTTTCAAGAATTTAAATCCTAAAACATCAACATAAAAGAAATTCAAACCATTATTGCAATATTCAACCATAAAAGAAATCATTCCTCCTTCTACTATGCAATTCTATATGTGATCTACATGTTTCAGCAATTCATGAAAGGGGATTAAACCACAGTAATATGCAGGAGCAAAGCACAGCTGTAACAGCAAAAATAATAACACACTTGCAAAAAGAAACTATGCACTACTCAGTCGACTGTTTCAGCAATCAACTATTAAAAGGAAATCCTATACTTAATGCTCACACCATTCAACAAACCAAGAGAAATTCTAATCAAGGAATCATGCGCCTAATAACCAAACTGTTGTAGCAAATCAAAAGTAAATCTAATTACAATTTCACACCAAAACATAATTAAAGGATCAAAGGAAATAAACAGCTAACTAATCTCGGCAACTCTATGAGAAGGTGGGCCCTTTCCTTCTAATAGAGATGTCGCTAGAGGCTACCGAAACTCAACACACAATAGATCAGGAAATTGTTGCTTCTTTCATTGATATAGTGAAATCCAATTACAAAGTTCTTCACTCCTGTTACAAATTCTCTCCAAAATAATCCTAACCTCTCGAATGATCTTGTCTTCCCATAAATACTTAGACGAGACAGTCGAGGTTCCCTTAATTCAGGAAGCCATGAATATCAAAGATATTCAGGCTGTCAAATCTATAATTCAGAAATAGAAACAGTTACAATAATTATTACATTGAAATGAAATATGTTTCATAATAAATTATGCTTTCACAACTTGAACTGATCCAACACCAAATGAGTTTCAGCTAGCCACATGGGAGGATAACCTGAGTTGTTTCAGCAACGACCTGAATCAAGCCCTGAAGAAGTGAAACTGTCGCCAAGTACTTATTCATCCATGTGTATCAGCAAGCTGATATACCTGAATTCTCTAAGGTCTCCAATCACTTCTCATCAATTCATCACAAGTCAGCACAATGAGGGATAAAATCGATAAACACAGGCAATCTTAAGCATTAATATAACAAAGCAATAATGAATTATACCTATTCAAATCCATGCTTGTCCTTGGGAAAGATAATGACTTGGTTACAAATAAAGGGTAAAAACAGGGAAAAGGGGCTCAATATGAGTGAGGAAACAAGGCCATTTCTGGCACCCAACAGTGGGATATATACATACCTTTGGATACCATGAAGTATAGGCTTGAGCGAAAAATCATGTCCCTTTTTACTCTACTTAATAAAAGGAATAGGGGAGATTCTCTTCCGATGGCCATTATGGAGACCTAATTCTTTAGAAGAGGGGCCCAACGCTCAGCTACCCATAGGTCTACTACCTTTGAATTGGGCCATAGGCCTATAAATTTGCAAACCAAGGCTCTCTCGGATAAAATGAGCACATATCTGTGATCTTATTGAGAGGTTAGATCTACCTAAGGGATTTCTTCCAATTTTTAATGAATATTTGGGAATGGAAGGTAATATTTAAGGGAAAAATCAAATCCAACAAAGATTTGAAGGCCTCAACCTCCCTACTTTGAACGACCTCCATTAAACTCAAATATAAACATGAAACCTACAAGATGGCCCATGAAACAAATCCAGATCTTTAAACCTATAGACGACCAGGAAAAGGCTAGAATTTAGATCACAATCTCTAGATCGGACGAAGTGGCGACTTGTAGATGGAAAGAACCCTATCCATAGGGTGGAAGGATACATGAGCTCCATTCGATTTTTCTTTATTAATACATCTCTTGGATAAGCTATGCCATCGTGATTTCATAATCAACATCATTGTCATTATCATAATCACCATCGTATTCATCAACATTTTCATCATCGTCATCATCATCATGTAATCATGTCATCCTCATTGTCTTCATTATCACATTGTCATCGTTGTATTCATCGACATCGGCATCATCATCGGCATCGTCATCGTCATCATATTCTTCATCATCATATTCATTATCATCATCGGCGTATTCATTATCATCGTCATCATCATCACCCTCATCATGATATGTTATGTTCAAAACAAGGTGCAACAACTAGCAAAAAGCCCCAAGTGCAAGAGTGGGCCCAATGCAAGGTGCCAATTTTGGCACAACATATAGTGCAATTTTTGGTGCAAATGATGGTGCAAAAATTTACATAATAAAATGTCACAAAAAATGGGTCATAAGTTGGTGAAAAAAAAGATGCATCTTATAAGTGAAAAACGAGGCCCAACACTTAGCGCAACGACATGGCGCAAAAGTAGACATAAAAGTTGGCACAAATATGTGTGCAACTCTTGGCACAACATTCAATGAAAATTTTGGTGCAAACAATGGCACAACACCTACCACAAAATTTTCACAAAAAAATGGTGTAGAAAATGGTGCATAAATTTGTTGCAAACCTTGGCGCAACACTTGAGGAAAAAATTGTTGCAAAATTTGATGTTAAACTAGGTGTAAAAACTGGCTCAATTCTTGGTGAAAATCCTAGTGCAAAATTGGGGGCAAAAGTTGGCACAAATTGTGCTTTTTTTAGCATCCACTACTGGAAATTTATGCAAATTGCACCTAGAATAGAATCAGAATCTGGATTAGCGCCTAGTTTTTATGGAGGATGAGGAATTCTACATTGAAAAAATATTCTAGATGCAAAAAGTGGAGCTAAAAGGGATGTTAATCATAGGGTTTTGTTGAGGTCTGCAAGTGTGAGATGTGGGCAAGTGTTGTGTGCATTACATATTACACACAACACTTGCCCACATCTCACACTTGCAGACCTCAACAAAACCCTATGATTAACATCCCTTTTAGATCCACTTTTTGCATCTAGAATATTTTTTCAGTGTAGAATTCCTCATCCTCCATAAAAACTAGGTGCTAATCCACATTCTGATTCTATTCTAGGTGCAATTTACATAAATTTCTAGCAGTGGATGCTAAAAAAAGCACAATTTGTGCCAACTTTTGCCCCCAATTTTGCACTATATATATATATATATATATATATATATATATATATATAATCCTATCACATCGAATTTTCCCAACATATAATTTTACCCTTGATGTCCATAACATCAACACTAGCCTCATATCATATATTAAAAAAACACTATGCTAGAACTAGCCCATGTATATACATGTTAGTTTACAAGATTAATAATCAAGTATAATTATCTCAATATCTTTATTCCATCACTAACATGTAACAATTGTTTTGAACATAACCATGCATGCTAGTTAACTGTAACAATACATCAACTTATCATTTATAAAAGGATTCCAGATATCTTGAATGGACTAGGTGTAGTTATAGTTGTAGTTGAGGACTTCTTAAGACTATATAAGATAATATAGTTGGAGACTATAAAGAAATTTGGTCTGAGAAAAATATTGTGTGGACTTTTTTCCTTACAATCACGTTTGACTTCATCTTATGATGTATTAATGTCAAAAATTACTCTTAATAGATAGTTGGGATAAATCATGGTTAAGAACTTGAGTCACAAAACATTAATGGGATCAATGGCCCTCAATGATTGTGCTAAGGAATTTGGTTACTGATTAAGTTTAGTCTCAATTATAAAAATGATAAATTGAAAAGGGATTAAATTCCATGAGGGTGGGTGTCTTATGTTGGTCATTGTCTTGTTATGTGCCAGAGTGGGACACGCTAAACATGAACAATTGATGTGGTTGGTAAAATGACATATATGATCTTATAATTATGCTAAGACATCCTTTTTACAACCCAATCTGATAAAGATATGTTATTTGATGTTAAAAGTGAAGCATTTAAAATATACATATATTAATGAAAAAAAAGTATTTCAATATCAATCTTAAATAACATAGTTTAATATGAGATATAATTAAAAAACCAGTATAAAAAGTAAACAATATCCTCCTAATTTCAAAATTCAAATCAATAACATCCTCACTTCGATATACATTAAGTATAAATATATTCACCTTTTGATCACTTTTGTGTAGATATACTTTATGGCTCGTGTAAGAAGGATGTCAATGCGCTAATCAAATACTAGTTCCTTATCATAATTTCGAGGCAACTGAATCTCCACATATCGTTGTCTTGATATAATATTATTGGACATAAAGTTGTATTAGATTTGGCTTTTCAATAAGTCAAGTTTGACCTTTGTTTTAATTCATTCATGCAATTTTATATTGTTTACAAAGTACATGTTTAATTAAGGTTATGAGTTAGAAAACAAAATTCCCAAATGACATATGCAAAGAATGGCTAAATGCCTACCCAAACTATATATGAACTTAATAAATGAATACATGACGAGTTGGGAAACCAAAAACACATTACAACGTCGTACATATTACATTTTCTACCACTCGACTATGAATTGGCTTATAATCCTCGATTTACTCTAAACGAATGCTTGGATTCTTACTCAATTCATTATTTAAAATCATAGGAATGGTTAAGGTTTTGATATTTGCCTACTTCTATATTATATTTTATTAAATTATTTAGAAATATTATATTTTCATCAAATCATGGTAATGGAAAATTGGGAGAGTAAAAAGGTTTTAGGCTTTATTGCATAATAAAAATAATAATAACAAAGATCGATTGAATTTATTTCCATGCTTTATATACATAATTAAGATAGATTGATCGAATTCATTTCCATGTTTTATATACATAATTAAGATGGATCTATGTATATGGGTACACTTCTAAGTAAATATTAACACTTTATTGCTAAATGAATTTTCAATAAATATTGGGTACACTTTTAAGTAAATATTAAAACTTTATTGCTAAATAAATTTTCAATAAATATTGATATTCCTTATTTAATATCCAACAAATAATATATTTAAAAATTACTACTTCTAATGACATAAATGGCTCCATAAAACGAATGTTGCCCTTCGACAAGAGGAATGTTAGCTAAATTTATGTTGAATTACTAGGTTCTTCAATGTTTATGTTGCATTGCAATATATATTAAAGGATATTTTGCCTTGAGTTTTGTTGATCGTTGTTGCATATGCTTAATTATGTCTAATTATGCTTGACTATGGTGGATTGCAATTGAAAATTATCGCAATGGCTTACCATGATTGTCGTTTGTTAAGATTCATGATGGTTATAACATTCCTCATTTTTTATGTCACTATGTGACATTCATCTTAGCTAACTTATGAATCTGGTAAGTGTTATGTTACACTGGGACATTCCATCATTGTTATGTTACAGTGCAATGTTCATATTAGCTAACTTTGTGTCAAATTGATAGGCTCGTAAATGGTTGATTTTCGTTGTGACGATCATTAAGGTTCATGTCTCATTGAGTTTGGTTGATTATGGTTGACTATGTTTTATTGTGCTTGACTAACTTGTGACTATGGGAAGCGTTATGTCACACTATGGCATTCCTCAATGGTTATATTGGATTGCAACATTCCTAAATGATTATGTAGCATTGTGGCATTCCTAAAGGGTTACATTGTTTTATGACATTTATATAGGGATATGTATCAATGTGGTTGAATTTGGTTGGCTATGGTTTACTATGGTTGACAATAATTCAAATTGGTTGATGATGCTTAGTTGTGGTTGACTATGGTTAAGCATGTTTCTCTGCAACATTCACTAAGGGTTATGTTTCATTGAGTTTGGTTGTCTTTGGTTGGCCATGGTTCACTACGGTTGATTAAGGTGAATCATGTTTAACTATGGTTTGTTCTGGTTGGCAATGATGTCATGACTAGTCATGGTTTACTATGGATGACTACAGTAACTGTAGTTGAACATGGTTTACTTTGGTTGAGTATGATTTAATGTGGTTTAATGATGGCCATGCAACACCCTTAAATGGTTTTGTCATAATGTGACATTCATCCTAGCTAAATTATGATTTTGGCAAGTGTTATTTTACATTGGATCATTCCTCAATGGTTAGATTGCACTGAGACAATCCTAAATGATTATGTAGCAATGTGACATTCCTCTTATAATTAGGTTTTCTAATGTTTAAGCACATTAGAAAATCCACAAAGTACTTAATATGTACTTTGGAATATGTAAACATTCATTTACTTAGATCTATACATTTAATATTATTACTTATGTGATATTAATTCCATTTGAGTAGACCTCTTTTTAATATTATTACTTATGTGATATTAATTCCATTTGAGTGGACCTCTTTTTAGAATAAGTTGTTAGTGTCTAAATAATTATTTATAAGATTGATTGTAAAGAGATATATAATCTTATGATTAAATTAAAAATGTGTTAACTCTTTGAAGTATTTTTATATGTATAGATTAACATTAACATCTATGATTCAAATCTCATATAAAGTTAAAAATCAATGTAAAGTGAAAAATGGTAACATTTTTTTAATAGACAAATAACGGTAACATTTTTTTAATAGACAAATAAAATTGTTTCATGTAAATAATTAGTTTTAAAATAAGGTAATGAAATTAGTATTATAAAAATATCATTAACATTTTTTTAATAGGCAAATAAAATTGTTCCATGTAAATAATTAGTTATAAAACAAGATAATTAAATTAGTATTAGTAATTCTCATTGATGCTTTAAATTTCTTAATGCCTCTCCAACATTTATTATCACTTAATTTTCCTTTTATATAATCTATCATACTTGTTTACCACTACTATTACTAATGTTTTTTCCCTGGGAAAAAAGATTTATATTTTCATAATAAAAATATACATTGTGTTGTTCTTTAGGATTTGTTTGAAACAAGCCTACCTTTACTATCCAAAAAATACTCACGATCAAAGTTTTCCACCTTTTCCAAAACAAGAAAGCATGGATTCCTACTATGTAAATAACAATAGTAATGATACATTTTAAAACCAGACTATAACACCTTCCCCAACTAGTAATTTGCCTGAGAAACAAAAATAACGCACCCCTAAAGGGAGAAACAAAAATAACGCACCCCTAAAGGGAGAAACAACAAAAATAGTCTTTTCAAAATAAAAAAAATTCTCATTCAACTACCCTATGGATTAAGAAAATGGGTGGTTGAACTCCATCACATCCAAAAGATTGCCATACAAGTATTTCTCTACCATCATCATCACAGCTCTAAGAGAGAACCTGCTTAGAAAGGGCATATGCCTCCGAATTCAACTCTCTGTAGACATGAAATAAACAAATACAATCGAGCTCCTCAATCAAATATTTTATCAAAACTTGCAAAGCAGAAAACCTAGATTTTTCAACACAGTTTCTTATTTTGCCTAGTCATTAACCACCTTTAAATCAACCAAATCTTGTAGACGTGAAATGCCTTTTAATCGCATAGTAGAAGCATATATAAAACAATGAATTTTTCCTTATTATTGTTTGTTCTCCTAACCGCATATTTTAACTTTGAATGGATTTGGAAATTTTGAAACAAGATCACCCCTATTCCTCCCATCTCTAGGTGTCCTTAACTAGTCTGGTCAAAAAAAACCTCATGGGGTGTCAAAATCAAGTTTAGGCATCTTAACTTCTTCTTTCTTCTTTACCTTTGTTGAGGGTTTAAACTCCAATGATTGTTTGTATATTAGATGAGTTGTTACTTCTAGAGGAACCAAATAGTCTTTGAAAATTATAGTTTTGCACACCCACAAAATTCCATTCACAAGAAAAAGAGGGAAAGCTTTGAACTCAAATACCTACACATCCAGCAACCACATTTTTAAACATTTTTCCAATGACTAGTCCCATCAATATTTTGGCTAGGGAAAATTTTAAGGATCCATCATTTTCTCAAAGTGTAGAAACCTTGAGGAATCATACTAATTCTTAAATTTGCAACCATAAAATGTTAAAAAAAAATTATACTAATTCATACTAATTTCTAAGGACTTTATATAGTTTTTGGCCAATTTTGGCGATTTTTAGAGTTAAAAAAAATTATCCCATGGAAATTGGGTGAATCATTTATAAAAAAAAAGAAATTGGTTAATCTTTTTTTGAAAACAAAAGGTTGAAAAATAGTCCATGGGCTAAATTTTGCCCCTAAAATTTTCCTTGATTTTGGATTTAAATCCTTCATGGCCTCTTCCCATAATGATTTCATATAACCACAATTTACAGTAAAATGAGAAACAAATTCCTCTTCCCATTTACACAAGACACAATGACTCGGGCCTATCCACTCTCCTTTCCAACCATTATCCCAGGTCAGAATTTTATTACTTAAGGTGAGCCAAAGGACAATTTTTGTTTTAAGGGAACACTTTACTTTCCAGAATGGTGTCCAACACCATACACCATCCCCTTGCCAATCTTCTTCAGAAACCACTTCATGTCCAAGATTTGTTGTGAATGCACTCGTTCCTTGAATTTTTTGCCAAATCAAAACATTTGGTGACTCATAAGGGATGATGAAATTGAATTTAAAACAACCATGATAATCCTACCAAAGATCCTTCAATTTCCTGCTCAAATCAAGGTATATTGCTTCCTTCTATTAAAAGATCTAGTTTCCACTACACTCGCATCTCTTAAATGATAAATAACGTGTGCATGAAGTGTTTCAAGTTAATCCTCAGGAAGAGTGCATCCATACTATGCACCTAACCAAGGATACTCCCAGATTCGCATACTTCTACCATCCCCAATCCTCCAAACAATCCACTTCCCAATCAATGAAAGACATCGACAAAATCCTTCCACACAATAGAACCTGATTTTTCTAATTTTCATTATGAATGGAACTAATCCACCACAAAAAAATAATAATAAAATAAAATAAATAAATATTTCAACCTCATGCATTTGCCCCATAATGAATCATTATAGAGCATTCTCCATAGTTTTTTCCAGCAAAAACTTTTCCAAAAAGTGGTAAATTTTTAGATCCCATTCACCCATCTTCTTTGGGAAAGACAGTTTGGACCATTTAACCAACAAAATGCCTTCCTTCTTCCTGTTACCTATCTAGAGATGATTGAAACACTTTTTGCGGATTTTGGTTAGGATTACTTTCAAAATTTTATCTATGGATAGCCAAAAGAAGGGATACTCTCCAACACATATTTAATCAATACCAACCTACCACCTCATGAAAGGAATATGTTAACCCACACATCAACACGCGCTTCAATATTTTGGCATAGCCAAATCCAATCTACAATTTTATAATTATTCAGCTTTGGTATGAAACCAAGATATTTGAACCCTTCCAAGAGTTCCCAAGAAGGAAATGAGAGATTGTCCCTTAGTTGCCTCAACACTCTGTCTTGAATGTTATGGAAGTAGATGCAAGATTTTTTCATATTAATTTCCATTCATGTTTCCTTACCAAACAAAATCAAAATATCTTTATACTTTTTGTGATCCTGGAGACTTCCCACACCAAAAAGTAGCACATCATCGATGAAAAGTAAATGTGTGAGACTAATAGCCTGGGTAATATTCATACATTTCAAACCCCGGGACCTTCTATCTCGTTTAACAAGCATGCTTAATCCTTCCACCACCAGTTAGAACAGAAAAGAGGACATAGGACACCCCACTTCCTTAGACCTCTAGAAGCCCTGAAGAACATCGAAGGAGCTCCATTTTTTAAAACAGAAAAGGAAGACAATTTTAAACAACACATTATCTAGTTTACATAGATATAAGTCATCCCCATTTGAATCATAACAAGGTGCAAGTAACTGCTACTAACTTTGTTGTATGCCTTCGCTAAGTCTATGGTGTCGAAGAATCAGGGTGTGGAAGACAAGTACAGTTTGCAAGGGAAGGTGATTTATGATGACGCCAAAGGAAAGGAAACCCTCCCTTGAAAATTAAACTCTATTATAAAGTATTTTATTAGTATGGATGAGCTGGTGGATTACGGGGAGAGTAGAACAACTCCCATAATGACCTTCCATACAGATGCAGAGGTATACTCAATCTGGAAAGTGGGAAAAGGTTATTTGTCTAATGTTAGCGAAGGCATAGTAACCCTAGGACGTGTCAAATAAAATCAAGTGTGGGATCCTCCCAACATTTCGAGATGCTTGGGGGGTAAGTGCAAAAGATTTATGCATGAGGACTTTTGCTCCATAGGCAATTGTAACTCCCATCCTTCTGGAATACTATCAACCCGAAAATCCTCTGCATTCCTCAAATTTTTTCTTCGAGGCCAAACCAACATTCTTTTTCAGGAACAGGTGTTGAATGCGCAAAGTGGAACATGGAAGGAAATTTGGAGGCAAGAAAATATAGTCCTTAGTGTGGAAGGAACGGAAGGAAGTATGTTAAAGTTAAGAAGAAGAGGGTTAAAGTAATATTGGTCCTGGATGTAAAGTTGAATGAAGTTTCAATACTAAAAGATGTGGATCTGGTTGGAAGATTTTGTGGAAAGTTTGTCTCTTTATCCCTTTGAGGAAATGGTTGGAGATATCTTGGCTACCATATTTAAATGATATTCCAATCTTTCACGCATTGGTTAGGCGTTGGATTTTTTTTATATTCAATACTAAAGAGGACGCAAGCTCAATTTTGAAAAGGACTAGAGATTGGGGTTGACTGGATTAATTCTTAAGCCTTAGGAAGTAGGTTTCGACCCTTGGTGGGAACCCATGTACATTCAAAAAATTGGGCAGTTATTTTGAGTTTCTCATCTTTCTTATGGAAGAAGGATGTTCTTGAAAAGATGGGGAACTTGATTGACTATTTTTTATGCTTTGAAACTGGTTAGGAGACTAAGTTAGATTGTAGTTGTTCCTAGATTCTAGTGGAAACAGATCTTCGGGAAGGTTCACTGGCTGATTTGGAAGTAGTCATAGGAGAGGAGTCGTATATTCAAACAATTGATTACTAGCATATTCCTTTTTGGTGTTACGGTTGTCATGAAGTGGGCCATCAAATTGCTCAGTGTCCTTCAAAAAAGGGATCTCGGGCTTTCAAAAAGAAACTTTGGGTTGAGAAAAAGTTTGATACATTGTTTTTAGTAATGGTGGACATGGAACAAAGGACACAAAGCCTTCAAGCATATAAGAAGGAGTTTACATTCGAAAAAGAAAAGAGTATCCTTATGCATGATAAAATAGTAAAAGGTACATCTTTTCATGCTCTTCCTCATTTGATTTGTGATGAAGAGTGGTCTTCGAAACTCTTTCCTTCTATAGATCAAGAAAAGGTTGAGATTCTTGTTGTGGAACCTTTGATGGGTAAAAGACCTGATCGCATTGATTTTTCCCTAGAAACGATTGATGCTATAGAAAATATTTGTGAGAATTACCTGGTAAAAGAGGATGGGGATAAAGGTGTCTGGGGAACCCTTGACACTACTCCCTTTTCTAAGATGTCAGTAGGATCATCAAAACCAAACAGTTTGGATATCTTAGTGAAGCAGTTCAAACCCAATTATCAAATAAGGTCTAGGGATAAGTTGAAGAATGAAATTGAGGTGGAAGGAGGGTTAGCTATAGATAAAATGATGGCAGTAGAAGAAGGTAGGATATTGCATCTTTTATTGGCTCATCAGCAAGCACAAAAGGATGTGTGGGATGGGAAACAAGTGACTATTGATAGGGCCCTTAGAGAAAGGAAAGATTGTAAGAAGGTTTCCCAATGATTGTCCTTTAGTTTAACATGAGAGGGGTTGGGGATTCCCACAATCATCTATCCCCAAAAATACTCTTTATTGTCATAAACCTAGACATCTTTCTCCTAAAGGAAACGATGCATGCGGGTAAGAAAGTTGTGGATCTCATTTCTTCCTGTTTAAAAGATTAGATCTTTATTTCGATGGATGTAGTAGGTTTATTGGGTGGTCTAGTTACTAGGTGGAAGTCAGAATTTGTTATCGAAAATTATGTGTTCTCCTCCTTGAGCATTAGCATGGAATTGGAAATAAAGGAGTTGGAGAAGACATTAAGGATTTCCAATATTTATTGACCTTCCTTGGACAGATGACCATTTTAGGAGAATCTTTCTTCTTCAAGCATTGACTTAACTTTGTTGTGAAGATCAATTTGGGGTGATATGGCTAGACAGGATCCTCTAGGATAATTTTTTACTTATTGTTTTGAGGTGAATCATCTCAGGGACTTTGAACCTGTCAAGTTAGTACCAACATGGGAAAATGGTAGAAGGGGGAAGGAGGCTATCTCAAAGTGCCTTGATAGAATCCTCCTTTATAAATCATGGGCTGAGGGTGATTTTAGATCAAAGACTTGGATTGGTTCCAAGGGATTTTTAGATCATATGTCTTTAGTATTAAAAATGGAAAAAGAAAAAGAGAGGAAGTCTAGCCTTTTAATTGCAATCATGGATGGATTTTGATGGAAAACTCTATTAATCTAATTCAATTATCATGGTATCATATTCTTCCTTCTGAAGAGGTTTCGGCAGTGCATTAATTTTCTAATAACCTGCAAAACATTAAAGAAGTCATGAAATCATGGGTCAAAGGTTTCAAAAGAAACTGCAATCGGATCTAAAGTTAAGGGAAGAACAAATCAATTTTTATTATAGCTCAAAAGACGTCTTCTTGAAAGCAAATTTAATTTCTCTTAAATCATTGGAATATAAAAAGAGTCTCGTTGGATGAGGAACTCTCCCAGGGACTCAAAAGTGCAATTTGGATCAGCAAAAATGATAACAATATAATATTTTTTCATAACTATGTCAACCATCACAAGTGCACCAATACTATTTAGGATATCCATGCTTAGGATGGATCAGTGGCAAGAAATTTTAAGGAGAAAGCGTTGGCAGGTAAAAACAACTTTAGTTCTATTTTTTAAGAACTAGAGGGGTGTAATTTAAGAGAATTTATGGAATTTTTAAGTCTAGTTCCGACGTCAATTTCATATAAAATGAAGGATTCTTTGGAGGCAAAAGTTACACGTGAAGAGATTTTCTCTATCCTATTGTCTTTTTAAAAAGGGAAGAGCCCAAGGTCGGACGATCTTATGATGGAATTTTATTATTACATCCACGATAAGAAATCACAAGGGTCCCACCTAAAGGGGCCGTACTCCGTTCACTCTGATTGCGTAGCTAACATGATGGGGACATCAAGTGAGGCCCTTATATAGCAATGTATAGCCACCCGATATTTGAGCCCGAGACCTTATGCTCACAACTTACAGCACTCAACCACTTGTGCTAGCCCACCGAGCTATTTTATAAGTTCATTACAAATTTTATTTCTAACAAACTAAAACCCATCTTGTCAAGTTTTAATTTCTAAAGAACAATATGGTTTCCTTCCTAACAAACAAATTCATGATGAAGTTGCAATTACACACACAAAAACAAAAACAAAAAAGCCTAAGAAATTCATAATGTAATTACAATTCCACAAAAAAAAAAAATAACATTTTTAAACCAAATTTATATAAAAATCTATATTATAGGACCTTGCCCTTTTATTTTATATTGCCATCTTACTATCACTTCTAGTGTACTATTATGCTTACCTTACCCAAATGGAATTGATAGGTTTGTTATCTTAATATCACTTCTACTCTACTATTGTTATTACATTACACATGGAATTATTATTATTATGTTATTACTATACTATTATTATTACATTACAAATGGAATTATTATTATTATGTGATGATCTTTATGTATTGTCACTTTATTTATCTTATATAAGTTAAGTTATATTTATATGTTATACATTACATTATTATTACATTACAAATGGAATTATTATTATTATGTGATGATCTTTATGTATTGTCACTTTATTTATCTTATATACGTTAAGTTATAGTTATATGTTATTGGATTTTAATATTTATATGTTATACATTACATTTGTATTTTATTGTACTTTGCTTTCACTCATAATATTATTATACACTTTTTTTTTCTTAAAAAAAAATCTTAACTTTATTTATTTTACCCTGCTTTCACTCATAATATTATTGTACACTTTCTGACTGAACACATTTACATAATATTCTACGACATTTATTTTAGCCTTCCTTCTTCATATTATCTACCACACTCTTATATGTGAATAATGAAAAGTTCCCACACCCTCCATCCAAAGCATTCAATGTATGTGAACATAATTTTTGTGAACTCGTGATTAAAATTGATTCTTGAATTTACCAAAATTGGTATAATACTTTATTTCATGTGTCATGTATAAATAGTGTCCCCAAATACCTAATAACCGTTTTATTCCTTCTTCATATTATCTACCACACTCTTATATGTGAATAATGAAAAGTTCCCACACCCTTAATCCAAAGCATTCAATGTATGTGAACATAATTTTTTTTGATCTCATGATTATAATTGAGTCTTGAATTTACCAAAATTGGTATAATACTTTATTTCATGTTTCATGTATAAATAGTATCCCAAATACTTAATAATTGTTTTATTCAACTTTATGTGATAATAATCAACAAAAATATTGAAGGAATGATAACTAGCATTTGCTTCTTGAGGGGCAAAAATGAACGCCAGTAGGGAAAAAGAAAAGTTAGAAGGAATAAAAACATAGGCTCGGGCAGTGAAGGATATTGGTAGGAACATTAAAGAGTGTGATTGCATGGAGTTGTTGTTGCATGGGGATGGAGTGTCTAGGAGCTGCGACTCACTTGAAGCTATTCAGGTTCATTTTTTTTCAATTCGTTGTGACATTTGAATCAAATTTTCATGGAATATTAGACCTTTAAGGACCATTTGGCCAAGCACAATAAAGATAGTTCACCTCTTATAATAATATAAAAGCTATATTCTTAATCACAAATAAAAATAATTTCAAATGAGACTCTAGCATTGAAAGGTTTCCCCTAGCGCAGTTGACCTGATTTCATAATATGATTGTATGGTGGCCTTTGTGACAACCTTCATAAAGCCTATATCTCCAAAGAAAAGAGTGATATCAGCAATATACCATGTAGAATACTTCTGACTCAGTTCGACCTTTCTTTATTGGTCACAGGTCATACAAATAAGAGTGAATGGTCAAGGAACTGACACTTTTTATCGTCGCATTGGTATGGAGGGTTCATATAGAGTTTCCTCAGTTTTCTTTTCACATGCAATGGAATGGATCTCACCTCAAAAGGTAAAACATAAAAATATATAAGTTTTTGTTTAATTTAATTTTAAAACTTTAAATATGAATGGTTTAAAAAGATTCTCAAAGTCAAAAATTCTTACTCACATTACGGTAGTAAACATGTGTGATTCTCATGTTGTTTTTTATATTCATGCTTTGATTCTCATCTTTTTTTGTATAGAATTTTATGTTGTTTTTATATTCAACGTTGATTCTCATCTTTTGTATAGAATTTATATATGATGATTTTGATATTTTTATTATTATTTATTTAACAATTTTATCTTCGAGTTATTGAAATTGTAGAGATAAGCTATTTTATTTTTCTAACAATTTTATTTTCAAGGTATTTAAAGTATAGATATAAGCTATTAAAATTGCATAATTCTAATAAAATATACACTAAATCTATTTCTATTTCTAAGAACATGAGAAGGGTACAAGAGGAAACATGATAAAGATTAAAAGAAGAGACATATAATGGGATTATGTTATATTCCAAATGAAGACAAAACAGGGGTTAAAATGCTCTATGGAACAAAGGTTTCTCACATATTAATTTGGAAGGAATTATGCCTCTTCAATATGCAAAACCTTGAAGGACTATAGACCCTAAATATAATTACTGCATCATATAAACATGAAACAATTGACACTGTGTCCATGTGTTTACATATATGCAAGCATTTAAATAATCCATAAATAAAAAGAAAACATAAAGCAAATCTTCAACCATACTCAAGCCAAACACAAAATAAACTCCAAACTCTTGTTTAAATAATGGCATTTTTTTCAAAAAACTTGAGATATTGATTTGCTACATGAATGCATTGATCAACCATTTAAATTCCCTTTGCATAAACCCAATAAATAACTAAAAAACAAAACAACCAATAGTGGTTTTCCTTGTTAAGGGTTTTCACTACAAGTGTATGTATTGTGTTCATTTGTATAATCAATTTGTTGTTTTATTTTATTATGTGTTTGATTTATTAGAGATTTCTAACATATATTGGTTTAATAGTAATGTGCTTACAATTATACACCATTCAACTTTATGTTTCATACAATTTGAATTTGATTATAAATTAATTTTAATATGAACAAATGTTATGAGCGACGCTATTGCAACATCATTTGTAATCCTTTAGTCTGATTATAACTATCACATGCCACAGGTCAACACTACTTATAAAGTGTTCACTCATAAGAGTAATACTCTAGGAAACCGGAAAACCAGCTTAAATGAACTCCACTAAATACCTATAGGTAGATTGTGTGAATCTTATGATAGGTGCAATAAGAGATATTAGAGGTCGGTTTTACAACACTTATTCTATTTTGAGTACATACTTGTGCTTGGTTTTATGAGTACATAGAGGTTGGCCTTATGCTTAATCTACAAAGTATTATGAAGATATAATACTTTATGAAGATACAAGATACAATGACTATATGTAGTATCCAATAAGTGGATTGCAAAGTTGGAGTGATTTTCAAAAAACTAAAATCTCTTTAAAGAATATAGGTACAAACAGGACTTGTATTCAAAAATCTGATTCCCAATTTGTACAGTGCAATGTCAAATAAATAATATGCAACTACATTCAACAATGTGTGTGCCAAGCCATTGTTGCATGGGCATTGAAAATATGTTCCCTTCAAAAAAACATATGAAACACAATCTTTATTTTCATTCAAAAAAACATATTAAACACAATTTCTCAGCCCCAGTCCCATCAACAAAAAATAGAGAAATGCTAACCTTAATCTGATAAACATGGTATCAATAGCTAAGGCATGGATAACAAGACTTTCGTGACATTTAACTTGTGACTTATTATATTCACAAACCACAAGTTAAGTGACTATGGTTATAGTAGTTAATATTAACTTAGTTTTTTGGCTATGGCTATACTAACATTCACTTAGTATTCACAGACCACAAGTTAAGTGATTGTGACTCCCACCAAATATTGCCCTTGTTCTCATTTTCTTGCACTGTTGTCTAAGAGGGAATGTCAATATCTCTCCTTACTTTTCATTCAAAGTCACTATTTGTACATCGTTCATTCAACTTTCGGTTGAAGGGAAGTGTGCCACTTTCATATTTTATGGATACGTGGGCAATTTGGCTGTTGTAAACCATTTATTCATGAACCCCATTTTCGCATTTGGTTGATAGAGAGATCATGGAAGTCAATTTTGACATGCAATAACTCTCGTGGAACCAATTGATTGTTTAGAAGTCTATAATTTCCATGTTTGTACATCTTAGTCAGATAACTTGATAACCATTTTCAATGCCCTTATTAATGGAATTATGTATATTTCTTATAAACCTCAATTTAAGATAACTTGATTACCATTTTTAGTGACCTTATTAATGGCAAAATCCTCCCTGAAAATAACCCATGAATCAGGGCGATTTGGTTGAAGATGAGCCTAAGTTTTGCTACAATTGTTGCAAATCAGCTTGACCTTCCCAACATTCCAGGCAGTTCCAAACGTTTGAAATGAATATAAACTCCTACTTTTCTCCTACATTTCATAACAATGAAAGCCTAATTTTCTCATACATGTCGAATTTACTTTCATTCGTAAGGATGAAATCCTTTGCTTTTACCACAAAATAATACGGGATTCTGATAGGTTACAAATCATATATTTACTTCGGAGATTAAAGAGATTAAAGAAGATCTTTGCATTTTATACCTACCAACATTTCACATCCATTGTAAACATTTCGTGTCCAACAGGAGCTTCATAGTTTTTTTGCTACATAGGATGGCTCATCTACTAAGAATTTCTATGGTGCAAAAGTTGCACCATGTTAGAAAACGAAATTGAGGAATCACTTTCTTCTGAGTTTGCACATTGTTAATAGAGATTGGATCGCGATCTCCATGCAAACGCTCATCATAATTGAATATTTGATTTTGCAAGCACCCATACCAATAGTCTGTTTCTGCAGGTTTCCAACTTTCCCCTAATCTCCAACCACAACTAATCATGTTAAGACAATAGAGCAGTGAATAACAAAAATAAAGCAGAGATTACTGCCCTGTGTATGCCAAAGTCCAAACTACACCCTAAATTTGTTGTTACTAACTTATAATAGTTTATATTTTAAATTTAATATTCAATGTTATTAAATTTAATTTAAATTTAATAACATTGAATATATTAAATATTAAATATTAATTTTAAATTTTAAATAAATATAAATATTGATTTTAAATTTGATATAAATTTTAATTTGATATAAATATTAATTTTAATTTTAAAAAAAAAAATTATAATTATAATAATAATTTTGTAATTTATTTTTTTTAAATTAAAACATAAATTTAAATTTAATATTTATAAATTTAATAAAAATATAAATATTAATTTTAGATTTAATACAAATAGTAATTTTAGATTTAATATAAATATTAATTTAAATTAAATTTAAATTTAAAAAATTTTTATTAAAAATGACCTGGGCGATTCACGGTGACTGCCACACTGTTTCGCAATTTTTTTAGTTTCTTTAGCCCTTTCACGGCGACCGGCTACCGCCGACCGTGTCGCATAAATTTAAAAAAATTAAATTAAAACATGACCCGGCCGATTCACGGTGACTGCCGCACCATTTCGCAGTTTTTTTAGTTTCTTTGGCCCTTTCACAACGACTGTGTCGCAGGTTTTGGTGCGTTCACTCCAACCGCCGCACCGTTTCACATTTTTTTACACAGGGGAGGAGTCAACAGGCGGCGGGAGAGAGCAGGGGAGGAGGCAGCAGGCGACGGGAGAGAACAAGGGAGGAGGCAGCAGGCGACGGGAGGCAGCAAGGGAGGAGGGAGCTCGTGGGATAGAGCAGGGGAGGAGCTCGTGGCGGGAGGAGGAGTGGCAACACACAGGTTGGAGGGAGGTACTGCGTAGGCAAAAGGGCAGACGGAGGGCTGGAGGGAAGGAACATGGAAGAGAAGAGCAGTTGGAAGGAGGGGTGGCGGGAAGGAGGAGGCTAGGCGAAGGAGGTAGCGTGGTGCAGGAGTGGAGGGAGGAGGAGTGGCAGCACGTAGGCTGGAGGGAGGTACTGCATATCCAGAAGGGTAGACAGAGGGCTGGAGGGAAGGAGCGTGGAAGAGGAGAGCGGTTGGCAAGAGGGGTGGCGGGAAGGAGGAGGTTGGGCGAAGGGGGTAGCGTGGTGTGGGAGTGGAGGGAGGACGAGTGGTAGCACGCAGGTTGGAGGGAGGCGACGAGGTTGCGGGAGAGAGCGGGGAGGAGGTGGAGGAGGTCGAGGAGGTCAGCGACGGGAGGAGGTAGCAAGCGGTGGCGGCTGCAGGAGGGAGCTCACAACGGTAGGAGATGCATAAGCATCCATGTGGCAGGATTCCATTCGCTCTATGAGCGAGAAATCTAGTCGACGTGGAGCTCATGCTTCTCTGTGGTGAAACACCTACGGCGTAATTAGAAAGAAATCGGATGTTGAGAATGGAATAATTCATGTATTTATCTTTATAGACATTAATGATCTCGTATATTGAGACATCATGGTGGCAATTTGACTTGTCTCTCCATAGTTGATGATTAGTTCTTGATCAGCGGTACTTCCTTTGGGTTTTAGTTTGTTTCTAATGTTAACTTCTAGACAAAATAAATAGCATCTCTTACATAGTAAGAGATAGTCACATGTATAAGTTGTCTTTGGATAAGAATGAGAAGTATCTTTAGTCATCATATGCATCCTACTCATACGACCAACAACATCATCCACAAAGAATAAATGCAGCATAAGCCATGCTTGCAACCTTCCTTTACTATTGTGAACCCCTAGACAAATTAAATAGCATCTCTTACACAGTAAGAGATAGTCACATGTATAAGTTGTCTTTGGATAAGAATGAGAAGTATTTTCAGTCATCATAGGCATTCTACTCATACGACCAACAACATCATCCACAAAGAGTAAATGCAGCATAAGCCATGCTTGCAACCTTCCTAAATACTATTGTGAACCCCTAAAAATAGTAACAAAGGGTGCATGCATTGAGTAGGATACACATTCTTGGGTGCAACCTTCCTTTACTATTGTGAACCCCTAAAAATAGTAACAAAGGGTGCATGCATTAAGTGGGATACACATTCTTGGGTTGTGAAAAGGTGAACTTGAAAGGACTTGGAAGATATAGCAATGGCAGCGATGGACTAATTACACAGTGCTTTTGAGGTTTCACACAATTATAAAGGAAACGAACTCTACATGGTTTATATGGCCACCTTCACAATGAAATCAACCAAAAAAAATAATAGTTTATGAAGAGCATATGATGCAAACCTCCATGACCTCAAATCATTGTCTAGAGCCAAGACAATAGATTGGTGTGAGCCTAGTTCGTAGTTATGATATAACATGGGTCGATGCATCACCTTCTTTTTACACGGTCAATAGAAACCTATTTAGTCTATTAGTGTATGTCCATTTTAATTTAGATTTATGGAACAACTAAAAGTTTCATTGTAAATAGTCTATCCATACCCAAAGTCTACTATGATGAACATGAGAGACAAAGCTCATTTCACTCCTTGCATTGCAATCATTATTGTTTTAATCCTACACCAACAGAAATAAAAAACACTAATTGAATACTAACGACCAACATTGAAAACAAAATGATTAAAACAAAAAGGAAATCATTGAAACAAAACTCTTAGCACAACCTTCACCAATGCCGCCAGGAATAGTACGAAGTGAAAATGGGTAGTCATCCCACTTGGAGAGTTTCATCGAGTGGGATACCCATTCCCCAATTGTGTAAAGCTTAGGGAAAGCTTGAAAGGCCTTGGAAGAGATGGTGATGGTAGCATTGGACTAATTACATAGTCCTCTTGGGGTTTCACACAATCATAACCTAAGAAAACAAGTGTGGTTTATATGCCCACCTACACAATGAAATCAACAACAAAATTAACAGTTTATGAAGAGCATGCGATGCAGACTACCATGACCTTAAATCACCACCTAGAGCTAAGAATGACAAGCTGGTGTGAGCATGGATCATTGTTATGATATAGCAGGGGTCATTGCACTGCCTTATTTTTCCATAGTTAACAGTTAGCGCTGCATGCACTAATAATTGTTAACAATCGAACACCTGTGAGAAGGTGTATAAACTTATGGCAACGCAAAATTGTTAAAAATTTTGGAAATTAACTTTTTAAGGATGAAAGATGATGCCCATCGAGAACATATCATCTATATATTTGTCAAATCTCACTTTAAATTTCAGAAGAAAATTCTTCCTCTACCTTCAAATTATAAGATATAAACATTTATCGACATAATTATCAATCTTATTTTGTAACTATAACCAAAGTGGATGAACGGAGGCTTTTGCTCACCCATGAGGAAGTGGATGAACGGAGGCTTTTGCTCACCCATGCTTTCCTCGACCTATCATTGTTTATAATATGACTAGAGGGCACTTTTACAACATCCAATTTTTCATTTTTCAATCTGAATGGGTTATTATAGGTTTTTCGATCGAGGATTATATAGTCAAACTACTTCCACATGGGATTTCCTCCATGATTATTAAATGCATTTTTCTAAGTATTTCAAATTTTTAAATATTAAATTAATTTTTTAAGTTAAAAATGTTTTTAATAATTGGTTAAGTTTTTATTTCTTTTATGGAGGGTTGGAGATAAGGTATTGAAATTTCACATTGACAAAAGAAATTATGGATGTTAAGAAAAAAAAAAAAAATATATATATATATATATATATATATATATATATATATTAAAAAAGTAATTATGAACAAATTATCAATGTTAAAAATATATATACATACATATAATTAAACAAAAAAAATTATAAAGAGACACCTCTTTATAATTGTTTTTTTTTACTGTTGCACAATATTTTCAAGATCGAGGTTTTTTTAGTGTGACACAAGCTAGGGTATTTTTATTAAAGCATTTTTATTGAGCATTTTCACAATATATTTGAAGCTCGTCGATGCTAAACTAGGTGCACAAATTCCTTTTTCTTTCTCCTAGTCTATATCTATTACTCATATATTTAAAAAAAAATCACAAGTATGAACAATTCACCGCAATTACCAAATATTGTCAAAGGGAGACCTAGCACACTTACCTTACATGACATTTATGATTATATATTCATCAAAGAAAAGTGGGGAAGAAAGAGATGGTAAATTTCAAAAAGAGTTAGAAGTCATGGTTGATAATAAATTTACATCTTTGGAAGATAGGAATCAAAAACAAATAGACAATAAGATAAAAATGTTGAATAATAAGTTGGATTTAATAGAGATTAGATTACAGGTAATGGAAAAACAAAGCCAAGAAATGAAATCAACCCAACATGGAGATGTTGATACTTTAAAAAATATTAAGATGAAGGACAATATTGAAGAGATAGAATTAGATATCAAACACATTAAAGAGGAAATAAATAAGTTGATAGAATTAGACCATGAGTGTAACAAAAGAGCCTTGAACCTTGTAATTTTCAGTTTGAAAGAAGAGGATATGCTAGCTATAGTCATAGTAGAGCTACATATTAAGTTACAAAGTGAAACTACCTATCTCACAAAAGCAAAGAAGTTGGGAAAACTAATTTAGAATGAAGATAGAATAATCTGAGTTAAGGTTAGCTCTACTGGCCATAAATATGGCACTCAACAAAAGCTCGGGTCTAAAATGATCGAAAATATTTATAAATGAAGATCTCCTTTCAGAAGATCGAGTTGATTTAAGAAAGGAGGTTCAAAAGGTAAAAGAAGATAGGAAGGAAGGAAAATGGGCATTAACTAGAAATATAAAAGTTTTCATTTGAGATGGAGACCAAAAGGATATTAATAAATAACAAGTTGGGACAATCTAGATCCTCTCTTGGAACTGTCATGACTTTCCATAGAACAAAGGCCCCAAGTTAAGTTGGATATCGAGTGAAATTGACATTATATTGCTTGTTGAAACTTGGGAACACAAAAAATATAAGGCCCCTAACATAGAAGGATTTGTCCTATGGTCAATATGGAACAAGTGATCATACCATAGAGGTGTTGGTGGTATAGCTTGCTACATTAGGAAAAACATCTATTTCCATGTCATACTTGATAAGAAAGACCCTTTCAGCCAATATATTTGGACGGAGATTACAAACATTAATGCTAAGAAAAGCTACATAGCAATATGTTATTTTTCCCCTATTAATTCTAACTTTTATAAAAAATACAATTTAGATATAAAAAATTGTCCTTGTGATGGCTTAGAGCATGATATTTCTAGTATAAGGAATGTACGCAATATCCTCCTAATGAGGAACTATAATGCTCCAACTTCAAGTAACCAAGCTATTATTTTAAGAAACTATTACAACCATGATCTTCTTTGGTTAAACAAAGACCTTGCTTCACTGGCAAGCACAAAAGAAGTTCTAAAGATCTAGGTGAAAATTTGTTCAGTTCTGAGCTAGTCAAATTTAGTAGTGCTCAAGATCTTATATATTGCAATAATCTAATGAAGTGGCCAAATTCTAGTTGGATGACTTGCATTCATGGTCTTGGAAGTAGTGTGGTAGACTATGTTATATCTTATATCCCTTTATACAACAAAATACTTAATGTTGACATCTTAAATGTCCATGAGCCTAACTTGAACCATAGGCCTTTAATTTTTACTCTTAGTTTTGTCATGCATAGCGATACCATATAAGAAAATTCTAAAAGTCAAAAGCACTTGATCTTCGATAGTAATAAAAATGATCTTTTTCTAAATTATTTAAAAAAATATTTGTTTCCTCTATTAAGGACAATATAGAAGACCTCTATCATAATTTTATTGCAGCCCTCTCGTATGCCATTAACAAGTTCTCTATCGAAGTTTTGAGTAAAAAAGGAAATAGAAGTACCAATCCTTGGTATGATAAAGAGTGTAAGAATGCGCAAAGAGAAATTAAGGAAGCTATTGGCAAGTCACTAAAAGTTGACAAGTTAAACAAGTACAAATCCCTAATTAAAAGAAAATAATTAAAACTTATTAGAGGAAATTTGGGTAAAAAATGGGCCTCCTAAGAAAAATAATAAGAAAATAATAAAATAATAGTAGAGAGAGTAAAAAAAACTACTTTTTGGATCGTATTTTCAACTTATCTCCTTATGGGTTTACTCAAATTTCAAGCGGGAGGACTCTTAATTATGTATCCAACGAGTACCCATGTTGCATACTTTTAACAACATCCACACCATGAAAAATTGAAAATACATTAAAAACGTGTTTCTAGTGTTTTTTAATGTATTTTCGATTTTTCATGTTGTGGATGTTGTTAAAAGTATGCAACACATGTGTACTTGTTGGATGCATAATTTAATTATGCATCCAACGAGTCCTCCCGCTTGAAATTTGAGTAAACCTACAAGAAGATAAGTTGAAAATACGATCCAAAAAAGTAGTTTTTTTATTTTTTCTCTCCAATTTTTTTAGGTGCTCCCTTTTTTTAATTTTAAAGCATTTTGATTGGCTAATACATGATGACATGGAATTTGTATTATTTTTGGAAGGCCCATTTTAAATTGAAATTTCCTCTAATAATATATCAATAAAAGACAGGAATAGCTTTTGCACTTCTCTAAGATGGCTCCTACGAAATTCTAGATGAAAATTCTAACTTGCAAAACAAAAGAAAATAATAGGATTGCTTCAAAGGACTGAAACTCCTAACTTAAAAATCTTTACAAATCCCCGGATGTCATGGATAACATTCAAGCCCTCCTTACAACGAAGCGAGTTTTTTCATTAGAAAACATAGATTTTGGGGTTAAGCACCTAGAAAATGGAAAAACTAAGGATATTGAAGGATACCAAGCAAAAATCTTAAAAATTGGAGTGGTTGTCCTCATCCCTTACATCCACAAGCTCTTCAATCTAGTAGTCAAGCAAGGTTTCCCTAAGCCTTCGACTCATAGCCTCATTGTTCATATTTTTAAAAGTGATGATAAAAATAACCCCTCTAATTATCGAACCATTATGATCATCCCTCTCTTAGCAAAGTTATACGATATTATTTTGGAAAAGAAGATCAACATATGGCTAGAAAGTGAAGGACAATACGGGGTGGCAGGTGCGGGTGGGGTCTTATTTGATCCCGGAGGAAATAAAATTGAATCTATCTCGTGGGGATTAGGAATCAAGACAAACAATGAAGCTGAATGGCTTGCCCTAGTCTTATCTTTCAATATGATATCCTCCCTCAGCATCGATAATCTCAGAGTTTATGGGGACTCCAGACATGTCATTCAAACAATAAGAAGGAGCGCCGCCCCACATGGATCTAGAGCTTACAGGTACATGCAAAGAATAAAATCTAATCCTCACTTTTCTCAGACTTCTTTCTTTCACATCTGTCGAGCAAATAACAAGTTAGCAGATGAAGCGGCCAACAAAGGAACATTGCTAGACATCGGGCACATGGAGAACTTAAATGGTGCCTTGGGATTTCAATTTATCCCATAATCTTTTTCAATGGTTAAAAATATTATGGTTTTGGGTTTGAAGGGGCTTAGTGGATTGAGGGTCCCCCTCCCCCCATCCCCGTCCTCCTCCGTAGTCGACGTTTTGCGTGCCCCTGCCACACGCCCTCCTCTCCACAGCGCATGGCACTTGGGCCCTCGTGGTGTTGTCAGCTCCCACGAACTGCACTTAAATGGGCCAACTGCCCCTCCCTTGCTGTATAACATAATGGCTTGACCTCTCTCCAGTGCAATGAACAGGCTTTCCCTCGGCGAATTGGGCTCGCCATCCTCCCATCCCGGACTGTTATTCCACCACAGGGCGGGCAATATGCAGAACATTATGGCGGCCATTGCCGCGTTGAGTCGCACCATGGTCGACATTAAGCTGTCTGTGCGTAACACCTACAACGAAGTTTTCACAAGCGTAAATCAAAACGAGGAAATGGCCAAGGATTTAAGCTACACTGTGAACCAGCTCGCTTGCCAGGACTCCAGAATTGATGACCTGGAGAGAAACCTGTTCGAATTGATGGGCAAGGTGGATAATATGCAGGAAGATATTGCAGTGCTCACCGGGAAATCACAGGGAAGCTGCGTCCATGGCAGTCTGACGGTTAACTAGGAGATTAAGCAGGAAAAGCCGGATGCGGCTTCTGTCTACCTCAAAAATTATGGATAGTTTGCAGTTTCAGTTCAGGTTCCTCTTTTTTGATGATTAAGACTCTATGTTTTTCTGTATATTTCTAAATCAGCAGTTCGTCAGGGTTTATCCCTGCTCTACTTTGAACAGATTTAGTCAGGTTTTGTTTAGAACTCATGCAGGTAGACAGATAGAAACTTCAGTTATAAATTCCCAAGCACTTGTTACTCTGTCAAATTTTTGTGAAAACTTGTAATGAATGGCTATGCACAGCCTTTATAAATATATCTATTTCCCCTGTTCTTGTTAAAAAAAAAGAAAGTGAAGGACAATGGTATAAAGGCCAAGTGGGTTTTAGAAGGAATCACTCAACCACAGATCACCTCGTTACACTTAGGATCAATGCCAAGGAATGTCGCAATAATAAATCCAATCTCTTTTGTTGCTTTGTAGACTTTAGAAAAGCTCTTGATGTGTTGCCTAGAAATAACTTGTGGACTCTAGATTAGAAGAGATGAAGGTTCCTTTCGAGTGGAGAGCTATCGCGATAAGGTATATGAGAATGTCAGTACCAATTTCAAGAACATTGAGGGGTGGCCAAAAGATATTAATTGTAATATTGGAGTTAAGCAAGGTTGTCCCCTCTCCCCTACCATTTTCAGCATTTAGATTGTTAAGCTAGAAAGTTGTTTAGAGAAAGTGAGTTGCACTGCCACAACCTTAGTAGGAATAGTCATCATCTTTCTCTATGATGATAATATTGTTTGTATGGCAAGGTGTCCCTTTGATCTTGATAAGCAATTAAGAATCCTCAAGGATTTCTACTCTAATACGAGCATGACTATTAACATTGACCAAACAAAAGTTATGATTATCAAATCCAAGGTCACTTACGCTAATTTTGTGCATGACAGTAGAAACTTGGAGGAAGTAACTTCTTACAAATATCTTGGAATTGATAGCAGCACAAGCTCAATTGGAACTATAGCATTGAGAAAAGGATTAATGGAGTTGGAAGTTTACTTTGGTCTTGAAAACAATTGTAAATCAGAAAACCTTGTGATGTGGGATAAAAAGTTCATGTCTAAAACACTTGCCACTCCCGTTATCTTGTATGGTTGTGAAGTATGGGGTTGCAACATCTCTAAAAAATCTTGGAGAAAAGTTGAACAAGACCCCCTATCATATTCTCATCATAGAAGTGGGTATCTCCCCCATAGAGATGGCTATGACTAGGTACATGATGTACAAGTACAAGATAAACAACATCGGACACCATAGACTTCCTAAAATTGCTTTGACTTCTAGCCATGCCACTTAACAAGATATCAATAACATTAAAAATATTATTACATCTAAGTTTAAAGAGAAAATGTGGTGCAAAAAATATTTAGATGTTAAAAAAATGAGATATTATAAAGAGGTCATTAACCCTAATCTAGAAGATCGAAATTATATCTTTGTTTTAACTAGTTCAAAGAAGAAAATTAGTATTGCCAAGATAAGAACGAACTCTCATGAGCTCAATAGTGAACCAAAGCATTGGACAATTCCTAAAACACGGTGGGCTAAAAGGATTTTCTATTGTTGCGAGACTAAGCATTGCATACACCCACATTAGATCTCAGTTTCAAAATCTTTGCTACAATACAAGCCCTTCTAACTCCTCAAAACTATGGTAAATTAAAAATGCTTCTCTTTAAGCTTTTTGAGCATAGGAATCAAATTTTAAAGCAAACCAAATAATTTCTTTTTTTTTTTATTTTCTCTTAAGATATAATAACCCACAATGGATGTTAACCATCATCTTCATTATGAAGAAAATAATAAATAAAAACTTTTAAGAAAACATATTAACATGTTTTTCTATAAATCTTCCCTAATAAAAATTATAATAAGATAAAATTATAGATAAAAAAATTTAAAAAAACATATTAACATGTTTTCCTCCCATCTTCCTTAATAAAAAAGTATAACATGAACTAAATGAATCTCTATATAAACTTTAAATTTAAATACCAATTCTAAATCTTTATATCATAAAATTTCAAATCAACATATTATAAAATTTTAGTTGGTGTGACTTCCTATGAGAAAACAAGTCTTACAATGAGATATATAATATCTAATATCTTTAATTTATATCAAAATTATTTATTAAATATCATAATAATAAAATAATATAAATTTTTTGATTTAAATAAGTATTAAAAATTTAGGTTTAAAAATATTAATTTTTTTAAAATATACAAAGTTAATGAGAAAAAAAAGATTAAAAATATTATTTGAAAGATCTACTTTATATTTATATTTTTCTATAAAAATTTAAAACAATAAAATATGGCTTTAAATTTAAGCTATAGAATAGAGTCTTAATATTTAAAGTTTCAACTTCTTTATCTTTAACCATTTATAAATAATATATATATCAATATAAAAATATTATATAAAAATTATCTTATCACATAAATCATTATTAATATGTAAATTATGTTTATATTTTTAAAAATTAAACATCTTTATTATATGGATGAGAGGGCCTTTGAACTTACCAGATTCTCGTATCTTTGATAATCATGGTGTGTAAAGACAATGTCACTCTAACTTGTATCACTCCACCTCATAGCACAATTTGCATATCTTTAATAATCATGGTGTGTAAGGACAATGCCACTCCAACTCATATCACAATTGCGGAGTTTTTTTTTTTTTTTTTTAACAGGAAAAAGGATAGTATTTATAAAGTCGTGCACAGCTATACATTACAAGCTTGCAAACCAAGTTTTTAACAGAGCTGAGATAATAGGCCTAGCTAACACTACCAATACTAACTGCATTACATTGTAGCCTCTAAGTTTAGTCTTCCTGAAAATGTCCAGCATAGAGCTGGTATACACCTTAACAAACTGACTGCAGAGAAGTTTAAAAAAATACATAAACCAAAACAAAAATTGTGAGAAACCTGGGCTAAATTAGCCTTTCTTCCTGGGCTTGACAGACGAATCGTCCGCCCTCAGCTGATGAATTTCCTGATTCACTGTTGTATTCTCATGAATCCAGCTACCCTGCGTCGCTTTGAAGTAAACAACCAAATCTTCCTGAATTCTGTCAACTTTTCCCATTAATTCTATGATGTTCCGTTCCAGGTCATCAATCCTGGAATCCTGGCAAGACAACTGATTGCAGACGTGCTTAATGACCGACGCCATGTCCGAGTTCTGGTTTACGCTGGTGCAGACTGTCTCGTATGTTCTTCGGACAGCAAATTTGATGTCAGTCAGGGTTCTGCTTAGAGCAGCAATGGCCGCCCTGATAGACGGCATTGTATCCAAATTAACCACCTGCAAAAGACGAGGAGCAGAAGGGGCAAGCTCCCTATCCCAATTTTCCACCTGCGAAAGGCAAGGAGCAGAAGGGGCAAACTCCTCGAGAGACAGACGGCTCAGAGAGTCGGGAAGATGGGAAGGAGGAACCATCGCGAAAGAAGGAGTAAGGAGGGCGGATGGGGGAGTTAAGGTAGCCCCGTGGGAGCTGACACCGGGGGGAGGATCAAGGGGACAGGTGGAGGAAAGGACGGGAGGGCAGATGGAGGAGCGGGTGGGAAGAAACGTGGAGTACAAGCTCGGGAGTGAGGACGAGGAGAGGGGACGTCCAAAGTTTGGCAAAGGGAATGGGGTGACCCTTGAGGCCAAGTCCCTAACCAAATACCACATCACAATTTCAATGGACCAAGACATTAAAAGTTAGGGGATATAATGAAAACCTAGATTTCCTTGATGGTCCTTAGTTTGCCCAATTGAGAGCTTGATTCCTTGATTTGCAGCTAAGTTCGCCACCCTGTTGTTCTCTCGAAGGATATGGAAGAAGGAGGCCTTTGAAGATAAAGAAATGGTCTTAATTCTTTGCAGATATCTATCTGCTTTTGAGCCTGGCGAGGCATATCCTCTTCTCATGATTTGGATGACATGCCTTGAGTCTCCATAGATTTTGAGATTGGCTATGCTGTAGTTGGAGGCCATTTCTAAGGAGAAGATAAGGGCTAACCATTCAGCCTCGTTATTAGTTTTCCTGCCTAGTCCCCAAGCAAAATCTGTGATTTTATTTCCGCCGGGATCAAAAAGAATCCCACCCGCACCTGCCACCCCAGTTGCGGAGTTCTTATGTCTCAAAGCATGCCTCATTTTTTCTAATCTTCAAAATGTTATTTATCATATAGTTAAATTTGCATTTATTTATTATATAGTTGAATTTATTTGGAAAATTTGAGTTTAGATGAAAATGCTAAAGTTATCAAAATGGATTTTGAGTAAATCAGATTCAACATTCTTAAACTTAGATCTTTAAATGAACTTGGAAACCACTTTTTAAATGTTTTAGATTTACATTTCCTTTCTTCATTAAAAAAAATCATTTCCTTCAAATATAATTTCCACTATAAACATTTTTCTAAAGTACTCTTAACTTTTAACCAAAATCAATATAAATCTTAAAACATAAATCTACAATAAATATTAATTTATTACATTTTAGTAAACAAATTAGTCATAATCAATATAAATCTAAAATAAAATTGATTTCTTAAAAACATCATAATACTATCTTTAAATAAAAACCATAATATTTTGTAAACAAAATAATTGTACTTAGTGAAACGAGGTGCTCTACAGCCAAGTATGGGAGAGATCCTCTAACGTGATATAACGAAAAAAAATCATGTGGGCTCATAAAATAAAAAATTATGGAAAATATTTTTTAAAAAAATCCATATTGGTTCATAAAATAAAATATTATGAAAAGTAAGTAAAAAATAGATGTTCTTTTATAAAATAAAAACTTAAAACTTAAACCCGGATCTATCAATCAAGAAAGATCAAATTTCTTGAGTTTAAATTTAAAAAAGAAATATACCTCAATAAATTGGATCCTTCTGGATGCTTGACAGATACAAGTTTAAAATGAATCTATGCTGATCATAATCAATATTAATCTACACTATAAAAAATTCTTAAAAACATTTAAATATATAAATCTTCAAAAGGATAAATCTACAATAAGAATTAATTCCTTAAAAACACCATATATTTTTATTTTAATGAACAAATTAATCATACAAAATATCAATCAATATATCATATTTTCGAATACTGACCTTGCACGTTTTAATAAAATCTGACTTGCATCACCTTGATGCATCCAAATAACGATGCGCAAGTAAACTTGCATATTTTAACTTAGCAACATGAACAACACGTTATTATTCAGTGGGAATTGGGAAATTATAATGTACATGTTTTATCCTTAATCAACTGGTGTAGGGTGTATAAAAGTTCTCTTTTCTTCATTTTCAACAGTTGTATTGGAGCACATCTACAAGGAAATGAATAGAGATGTAGATGTTCTCACTAAAGAGACCTTTTTGGAGGAGGGCATAATTTGGTAGAAAGAATTAGAAAATTTTACTTTTGTTGACAGTGGTTCCTTTAGTATTTTCCTGGTTTAATCATCTTTGCTTATCTCTTTTTTAGGTCTTATGAAAATATGGATATTTTCAGTCTCTTTGGCATCTTAGTTATTATGGCAGTAGTGTGATATTTGACATTTTTTTGCAGTTTTTGACATGCATAAGTTATAATTTGTATGGGCTTACAGTTTCTTCAACAACAGTGATGGAAGTTTGATTCAAATTTTTGAATAACAAAAATATAATTATTTTTTATTCAAGTGTTTTAATAAGAAAAGTATAATTTTTTTCTTGCTCGAACAAAATAAACCCACCATCCAAAAAAATGAATGAATCCACCATCCGAAAGAGCAATTAAGCATGATGCCCAGAAATACTGCAACAGGAATATCCACACTACAAAATTAACATAGGTAATAATGAATCCATCATCCAACGTGAGAGAGCAAATAAGCATGATGCCCAGAAATTGTCTTACATGAAAACTATGAACACCCTGATTGCAATCATATAATTTGAATTTTCCAACCTTCAAACTTTAAAAAGATGCTATCTCACTCACATAACCAGAGGTAGTTGTTAAATCTCCTTCAAAATACGAACTGTTCTTGCCAAAACAAACATATAAATCTCATACTAAATACTTAAACACAGATATATGAAGATACTTATCACTGCAACAACAATAATCAGTGCTGTCTAATGATGGCATCATGCAGATTCTTAGTCCACCACACAAAAGCATTACATGGGATCGAACCTTTCCTGAAAGTTTCTTTCCAAATGTTGTAAATACATCTCTGGTTAGCGAGTGGAAGGGTTTCAGCTAAATCAGCGATTCCTTTCTCCAGTGCGGGCAACATCTCCTTATATTTCTTCCTATTTTGAGAAATCAATGCGACTATGATATCAAGCCAATTTGTAAGAAAAGAATGGCGAAACGATGTAGTTGTAATGATTTCCCCATCGGCCATAGCTTTCAGAAAGTGATTAATCAAAATAGCTAATATAGGCTCTCCATTGATCTGAAACGATGCTCGGAATGTATCATATACTCCGTAAAGCTCTGCTAGTGAGTCACGAAACTCAGAATCTTCGCAAAACAATTTGAGCACCATGTTGAACAACTTTCGATCACAACGTTGAATCACGCGAACCAGCCACAACAACGCAGAACAACTATCAATCTGCGTTTTAGGGAGATTGCTAGACTTAATACGATCCATGTTTTCCCTGAACTCTTTTAACAGTGCTGACTTGCATTTCTCTGCGACAGCTGGGGATACATTTGCTTTAAAGTAGTTTACAATATATTTCTCCACTGTAGTGCGATCTTTTTCTATATCATTGAAGATCATACGCAACATTTCAGGCAGATACTCCTCCAACATCTCTAAATGCACACAATAAGAATTGCATGGGCTCATACCAAGTCTGGCAGCTAGATCAGGCGAAATATTTATCTGCTGCGATGATATCAGGGCCCGAAGCTCCGCTGCTTGAGCATCAGTCCAACGCATAGCATTTAAATATTGCATACATTCCTCGATGTAGGCATGAAACAACAATTCGGAAGCAACTGGTAGAATAGTCAGAGCTTCGTCCACTGTGGAGAAAAAAAGGCTCTCGGCTACTTGAGAAGAATACATGAGCTCGAAACATTTAATATACTTGTCAACACTGTGAGAACATGTTAACTCCACTTCAAAAGGGCGTTTATCGGAGGACCAGCGCTCAGAAAACATGGTTTCATAAAACTCAGATTTCCTCAAAACTGTAGAATGAAGGTAAAGAGGATTTTCTTGGTACTCTTCTCCATCTGAACATATCAACCGTAATTTTACATCAGCGGTGTTCTTGTCTGCAAATTGGCAGTGTCCTTGTCTCAACGTTGGCAACTGCTCAGCCATCGCCACTCGAACTTGCTTTTAGCCTCCTGTAAACATATTACATTGTGAGAAAAATTAAATTATATGAAAATATCTCCTTGATTAAATCCAAATCTAGTACGCTGAGAAATAAGCCCATATCCACTGGAACCTTCCATACTTTCATGACCACCCACTTATAAATTCGATAGCTGCTTTACACGGTTGAGGTTATGAGACTTCGTATCTATCTTGGTTATAGAGACTGAGACAACGACAACTCAGCAGAGCTTCGGATCGCCAATGATAATGGTTTTTGGTAGGATTCTGCGCTGGGAATAAGGGAGAGGAGGAAACGAGTTTGTGACAGAGACGTTTGTTTTTGTGAATTTTACTGAGTGTTTAGAAGATAAGAGAAAATACAAAAACAGGGGATTCAGTATTGTGTGAACCGTGTATTCCGCTTTGTTTAGTAATCGCTGTCTTCTTTCATATTAGCTGTGTATTTGCAGATTTTACTGTGTATCTACAGATTTGCTGTGCTTTTGCAGTCCTACTGTGTATCTACAGATTGCTGTGTATTTGCTGCTCTTCTGTGTGTCAAAAGGTCCGCGTTTTTTTTTCTTTCTAGATTATTTGAGCGCCCCTCGTCAAGGTGGGAACCCCTTCCAACCCAACCATCCTGGAAACGGACAGCCAAGAATGACTCTTTGGCATTAGCTGTCTAAACCTAGCTTTTCTTACGTTTCTCTATATGCAGGTAGCAATGAGTTCTCAGAATCCTTTGTTAGATATAAGTTCTGGACTCATATGCCTGCTAGTTTTGTTTTAGACAATGTGGGGAGAAGAAGCCGAGTTTTCTCCTTTTCATTTTGTGGGCAGCTCAACTGCACCTGAACTCCGGAACTGCTGGTAAATCATTGTTTTGTGGAACTCTGTATGTTAGACATGTTCTATGGAGACGTTCCCCTTAGTTTTGATGTACTCAATTTCTGTAAATATTAATAGACTAGATCTTGAATTACCAAAAAAGTGGAGGGAGGACCTGTTGGAAATGGAAGTGATAGTGTAGATTTAAACAAAGCACAGCAGGATCAAATCAGCTTGATCTCCATACAAACACACAGTCATCAGAAAAACACAGAGGAAAACAGAGTTCTCTATCTAAAAAGAAAAAGACCATATGTTCTACTAAAGTATGCGGTATATAAACATAAAACACAACTACACAAAATAGGCGGGGGAGCTCAGCATTTAAGAGATGTCGGTGAGCAGTACACCAACTGAATTTACTCACTAATGTGAGCTTAAGTGTCAACGTACACCAACACCCCCCCTTAAGCGAAAGGTAGGGAGTACACAGAGATAGACAAAAGATGAGTCCTGGCTACACTGCCTACTAAGGTACTTATGTACAAAAGGATCAAACATAGATGAAAATATGAAGGAGAACTGGGACTAACCCCCCCTCAAGGGCAATGTCCTTCACCCCAAGCAAGGCACAAAGCTGAACATATCTCGTATGTACCAAAGGTTTGGTGAATACATCAGCAACCTGCAAGTCAGTTCTACAGTATTGCAAATCAATAGTATGTTCACGAATCAGCTGTCGGATGTAATGCATGTGGATCTCTATATGCTTGGTGCGTTGATGCTCTACTGGTTCCTTGGAAATATGGATAGCACTTTGATTATCGCACCAAATTACAGTAGGATGCACCTGCTGAAAACTAAACTCTGATAAAATCTGCCGAATCCAAATAGACTCTGTGGCAGCATTAACAGCACCTCGGTACTCTGCTTCTGTAGAAGAAAGGGCGATGACAGCTTGCTTCTTACTGGACCAAACAATAGGGCCAGAACCAAGGTGAAAGACAAGGCAGATGTCGATCTGCGGTCATCAGGATCACCAGCCCAATCAGAGTCTTGTAACCCACTAAATCTGCATTGCCATGCGATGAATACTTAATGCCATGTGTGTGTGTCCCCCTAATGTACCGAAGAATCTGCTTTGCAGCTTTCCAATGGAGCTCATGTGGTTCCTGCATGAACCGAGAAACCAAGCCAACTGCATATGAGATATCCAGACGTGTGTGAGTCAAATACAGTAGGCTGCCAACAAGCTGCCGATACAAAGTAGCATCCACCAAAGGAGTAGTGCACTTTGCGGATAACTTGACTCCGGACAAATATGGCATGAGTGCAGATTTACAATCCAACATGTGAAATCTGCTCAAGAGATCCAATGCATACTTGGGCTGAGAGAGACCTATCCCGGATGTAGACTGAGTGACCTGCAGTCCCAAAAAGTAGTGAAGCAGCCCTAAATCTGCCATGTCAAACTGTTGCCGAAGAGAAAACTTCACTTGATCAATCAAGGTAGATGAACTCCCAGTAAGAATGAGATCATCCACATAAAGAACAAGGAGGAGAAGCTCAGCATCTTGCCGGAAAATATACACATTTGAGTCAGAAAGGCAATGAGAAAATCCTAAAGAGAGAAGGAAAGAATCTATCTTCTCATACCACGCCCTAGGGGCTTGTTTGAGACCATACAATGATTTTTTGAGCCTGCACACAAGTGAGGAGTCCTGGATAAATCCAGGAGGTTGCTACATGTATATTTCTTCTTGCAAATCGACATGAAGGAATGCACATTTGACATCCATTTGGTGTACAGTCCACTTACGAGATGCAGCGATAGAAAGAACAAGGCAAATAGAATTCATTTTAGCCATGGGTGCAAAGGTTTCAGAATAGTCAAGTCCCTCAACCTGTGAAAACCCTTTAGCGACCAATTGAGCCTTATATTTGTCTATAGAACCATCAGCTGCATGCTTGGTTCGATATACCCACTTGCATTGAACTAATTTTCTGCCTTTTGGAAGAGGGACCAAGTCCCAAGTGTCATTTTTCAGCAAGGAATTATGCTCTTCTTCCATGGCAGCATCCCATTCTTTAATACCATGGGGCTCATGAAAGTCTTTTGGATCTGAAGCGCAAGCCATAAATACTCGAGGAGTCCTTTGAAGAGAAGACCTCATTTTTCTTTGACCCCAATCAAGAAGTGGAGGACGTGAGCTTGCTAGTTGTACTTCAAGCTCGCTATCATGAGCAGGGGCAGTCAACTCAGAGGAAGGATCATCATATGAAGATACAAAATGTTGAGGAGGATGCTCATCAAATCGAACACTCCTGCTAATCAGCAATTCATGAGTGTCGAGATGTAATAATCTATACCCTTGAACATCTTCTGGGTAGCCAACAAATATGCAAGGCTTACTTTGCATGTCCATTGCCCTGCGTTTGTCTTTTGGAATGTGTGCCCAAGCATTGCACCCAAAGACTCTAAGATGCCCAACAGAGGGCTTTTGTCCACTCCAAACTTCTTCTGGTGTCACCCCTTGAATAGCCTTATGAGGAGTGTGATTTTGAACATAGTTTGCACAATTTATCGCTTCAGCCCAAAACTGTGGGCCAAGACCTCTTGCATGAATCATACAATTTGCCATCTCTTTCAAGGTACGGTTTTTCCTTTCAACAACACCGTTTTGCTGTGGACAGTAGGGCACTGTATGTTGTAGCTGAATACCTTCAATGGCACAATAGTCCCTAAACCTGTTATTGACATATTCCCCACCATTATCTGTCCGCAAGCATTTGATAGACTTTCCAGATTGTTTTTCAGCCAAGGCTTTGAACACAAAAAAAGTGTCAAAAGCTTCACTTTTGTTTTTCAAAAAATAGACCCATGTTCGTCTGGAATAGTCATCAATGAATGTAAGCAAGTAGCGTGCCCTTTGAAAAGACAGTCCAGGAAAAGGGTGTGAAATATCATTGTGAATAAGCTGAAGAACTTCGAAAGCTCTCCAAGATTTTCCCTTATCAAAACTATCTTGAGGATGCTTTCCAAGGATACAGCCTGTACAAATACCTTCAAAAAAGGAGATAGGTGGAAGATCAATGACCATGTTTTGCTTATTGAGTTGTTGAAGATAGCGATAGTTCAAGTGGCCAAATCGCTCATGCCATAATCTACTTAATTCATTTGAGTGAGCAAGCAATGCACTACTAGCAGATGTTCGCTCAAAATGAGAAAACAAATACAAGCATGCATGATGATCCACTTTCCCTATGGCAACAACTTGTAAAGGGTCCTCAATTTCACGAACAATTACAAAGTCAAGGGTAAACACTACTATCTTCCCTACTCCAGAATTTGTAATCTGATAAATTGAGAGCAAGTTCGTTGAAAGATTAGGAACATGCAAAACATTATTAATCATGCCATCAGTCATCTCAACAAAGCCTTGCCATTTAACAGCCAAAGGTGAAGAGTTGCCTATAAAAATATGCTCATTTTTGCATGAATTAATGGAAGAAAACAGATTCTTATGAACAGCCATGTGATGGGTTGCTCCAGAATCAAATATCCATTCAGGTTCAGAAAAAGATAACCCTGCTATAGCAGAGAGGGCTTTGGCATTCCCTGTATCGTTGCTAGGGGAAGATAAGCTAACATTTAGATTGTGTTTCTTCATTTCTGAAGACAAGACAGCTAGTTTCTTAAAATAGTGAGATTTTGAATGACCTTCCTTTCCACATAATGTACATTTAAGAGAATTTTTCTTCCCTTTAAAATATGGCTTTGGAGAGGAATTTGAAGAGTTACTTGATTTTGAGCTATGTTTGTTTCCCTTTAGATGCCTTTTTATGGCATCCTTGAATTGGGAGGTGAGCTAGCTATTAATGCATGAGACTTAGAATCTATAGAGCTAAGAGAGCCCATTTGAATGAGCTTATCCTGCTCACGAGTGAGTCTTTCAGCAAAAGCATCAAAGGTAGGCATTGCAAAGTTTGGACCCACGGCATCCCTAGTTGAATAAAATGTGGAAACAAACACTAAATATGATTCTCCTAACTTAGAGAGCACTGCATAAATGAGTTGTTCATCCTTTTTCTCAATATTGCAATCCTTCAGTTGAAGCCTAAGAGATTTGAACTTGGAAATGAAGTCTTGAATGGTATCAAAATTATTAGGATTGAGACTAATCAGTTCATTTTCCAGTTGATGACCACGAATGGCATATGTTTTACCAAACAATTGTTCAAGTTGATCCCATGCTTCATGGGGAGTGTCTATGCCTTCCAAATGAAACAGTAGTTCAGGTGAAAGAGAAAGACAGATCAAGCCTAAGGCTTCATCACAGCAATTATACCATTTAAGCTTTTCAACATTTTGTGTGGGTTCTTTTTCTGTTCCAGTGGTTACCCTGTACAAACATTTACTCCTTAATAGAACAACCATTGTTGACTTCCAAGAAAAATAGTTGTGAGGAGTTAAAACGGGGATTGGCAACTTATCTACCATTGTAAGGAAAAGAAGATGCCAAAGAAAAGGATTAAAAAGTGACTGGTGATAGCTTCAAACAGTAGTTATGAATAGAGATGCTTAGAGCAGAGAGCAGGGCAAAATGGCAAAAGAAAACCTGGATGCCCTACAGAAACGGCCAGAAGCCATTGCAACCAATGAAGATGGAGGAAGCTAACGCCCTACAGCTCTGATACCATGTAGATTTAAACAAAGCACAGCAGGAAATCAGCTTGATCTCCATACAAACACACCGTCATCAGAAAAACACAGAGAGGAAAACAGAGTTCTCTATCTAAAAAGAAAAAGACCATATATTCTATTAAAGTATGTGGTATATAAACATAAAACACAACTACACAAAATAGGCGGAAGAGCTTAGCATTTCAGAGATGTTGGTGAGCATTACACCAACCGAATTTACTCAATGATGTGAGCTTAAGTGTCAACGTACACCAACAGATAGCACCTGCGTAGAGTCCCTCTGCTGCCTGTTGATGTGTTTGTAACTTCAGAATGTATTCACTTGTATATTTTATATTGTATTTGTATCTTATTGTTGTACCTCCGACAGAGATGTTTATTCCTCCGATCGGAGAAGTCATTATTGTACTTGGGTCATGTAAAGTCATTGAGGTCCATCCTCCCATGTATGATGGGGAATTGGACCCCTCGTCTCTTGTGTTTGATATGTTGTACATGTTGTTCTCTCAGATAAGATCCTAGATCATATTGAATTAAATGATGAAAAACTAACATGGTATCAGAGCTAGCCTGAATGAAGGCATTGTATGGCATTTACGACACTTGTTGCACTTGCGACAAATTAGAAGCTAGGACTTGGTATAGTAAAAAATAGTCATCGTGGCACTTTCGCTATAAATCAGTTTTGGCGAAGGTTCAGGATCTGAATTTTTTACAGGCCAGATATCAGACATGGATGTACCCTATGTAAAAATTTCAGCCTCAGATTCGTTGTACTTTGTGAGATATGATTCGTACAAGTTAGGGTTTCTGCCTCTTCCAGAATGCAGCCCTAAACAGGTGACCTAGGCACAAAGGTCATATCTTGAGCTAAGAAGCTCCAAATGGAATTCTGTAAAAAGTGGCAGTTAGGGCACTGACTTTAGTTTCACAGGTCCAATTTTCAGAGGCCGAAGTTGAAACAGTGACACGTGGCACTCTGTACAA
Source organism: Larix kaempferi (assembly GCA_027924585.1). Lineage (NCBI taxonomy): Eukaryota > Viridiplantae > Streptophyta > Pinopsida > Pinales > Pinaceae > Larix > Larix kaempferi. The sequence goes on from BSBM01000887.1 coordinate 689,710, forward strand.
GTTCGCTATGTTGTTCCATCCCATAAACAGGTCATGTTGCGACACTTAGCATATCTCTCTCATGGAGAATCCAATGAAGCTCAAATCTGTGGGGTTGGAAAGATGACAGGTCAATCTACCACAGGCCGAAGTTCAGACCCTAAGGATCTGAAATTTCAGAGATGCACCAAAAACAATTTAGCATATATTTCTGTCAAAACATAATTGGATTCTGAGCATTTTCATTTTTGGCTTGTCACTGCTGTGGGAAATTGGGGCTTTTGACAGAAGTGGAATTTTGGATTGCTCTCCTCAACAAAATCAAAATTTAGAGACCAAGATCGAAGTTTTTGGTTGGGTAGAACCTCGGGATCTATCAAACGGAAACCCTAGTTCGGGTTTTGGACCAGAAAAACCAGAAAACCAAAATTTGACAGAAGTTGCAGATCCGAAATTCGTAGGTCATTTTTGGAGTTTTCAAAATCTGAGCACACCAGCTTGCTCACCTCAGTCAATTCCATCTCCCTGTCCAGACAAAAGTTTGAAATTCCAAGTTTGGATTTTGGGGTTTCTCTGACAAACCCTAGCCAGCTCCAGATCAAGTTTCAGCAATTCAAGTGGTAAGACCTAAATCTTTTATTTCCATTTGAGTTTCTCATTAAGATGTCTCACCACACCAAGCTTGAGGATAAGCTTAAAGGGGCTGATAACTTCTGAGCATGGAAGTATAGGATTGGGTTAGTCCTAGAAGAGACTGAATTGGACACCTACATAAGTGAAGAGGTTCTAATTCCAGAGGGAGATGAGGCTAAGGCCTTACATAAGAAGAACTAGGTCAAGGCCAAGAGAATCATTGCAGATTCTATCAAAGACCATCTCATGCCTCATGTGTCTTCTCTAAAGACACCCAAGGAGAGGTTTGATTCCTTGACCAAGCTGTTTGAAGGAAAGAACATAAATCGAAAGATGAATTTGAGGAATCAATTGAAGAATGTCAAGATACAAAATGCAGAGACCATGCAGTCCTACTTTACTAGGGTCGCTCAAATTAAAGAACAACTTGAAGCTGTGGATGAAGTGGTGGAGAATGGAGAAACTGTGATGACCACTTTGGATGGCCTACCTAAGTCATGGGACTCCTTCATCCAAGGAATTTGTGCAAGAAAGAAATTGATTTCTTTCAATAGACTGTGGGAGGAATGCTCACAAGAAGAAACTAGACTTGTAGCTCGAGAAGAAAAGATGGATAATGACGACCAAGCTCTCACAGCACACACCAGGAAGAATAACCACAAGAGGGAGCATCCTCATCACAAGAAGGGTAAATACCACCACCAGAATCAAAAGGAGAACTTTGGAGGATCCATGAGAGATCTTTCTCACATTCGATGTTATACTTGTGATGAGAAGGGACACTATTCCAGAGATTGTCCCAGGAACAAAAGCAGCTCCCAAGAGAAGAAGAACAACAAGAGAAGACATCATGCTCACACTGCAGAGGATGATGAACCTCCAAGGAAGAGAACCAGGGAAGATGGTGAAGATTCTTCAAGTGATGAAAAATATGTATTGTAATGAAATTTTACATGAAAGGAGTAGAAGAAGCTACTGCAAAGTTGGACTCCAGAAAACAAATAATCTATGGAAGAACCTCTCATCCATTTTCAGCATTGGTTAAGGTGTACACTATCAGAGACTCCAATAGTTCCTGCAAGGAAGCAAAGATTGAGAGGGAGTCCACCCAACAACCAAACAAAGATAAGTATTTGAATTGTTATTTCTTGTATATATGATTACTTAAATGATGTTGTTCAGTCATGTACATACTTACGTTCCTAGATTTAGGATGTATATTATGCATTTTAGAAAAGTTGCATTAATGAACAAGATACTACTAATATAGTAATAGGTAAGTGGCCTATGGTATTGTACAACACTCCATTGCTACTTATCTAGATTGAAACCTCTTTGCTGACATGTTGGGAGTAGTGCACACTCTTAACAATGTTCTAGTAGAGATGGAAGGCATCTAGAAAGTTACAGGATATGGATAAATGTTGTATTGAAGCATTGGCTAATATAATTGCATGACTATATGACCTATGTCCTTATGCGTAAGAATTTGTTCTGAAAACTATGAGAAAGTTCTAATCATGCAATTGAATTTGACTTATAGGAAAGATCGCGTACAATCACCTACAAAAGAAGGACAACGACATTTGTTCCAGCGACAAAGTTCAAGAAAAACTACCTATTGAAGATATTGAAGAATCTGAAGTTACGAGGCTCAGGGATGCAGTAATGGAAGGATGCCATGATCGAGGAGTACCAGTCGATCATGAAGAATGATGTCTGGGATGTGGTCCCGAGACCAGAAGGGAAGTCTGTTATAACTTCCAAGTAAGATCAAGCATGATGCAGATGGTAGCATAGAGAAATACAAGGCAAGGTTTGTGGCTCGTGGCTTCTCCCAGAAAGAAGGGATAGATTATGAAGAAACTTTTGCACCTGTAGCCAGATACACTTCCATCAGAACAGTACTTGCTCTGGCTGCAGTGATGAAGTGGAAGATACACCAGATGGATGTCAAGACGGCTTTCTTGAATGGTGTAGTCGAAGAGGAAGTGTATGTGGAGCAGCCACTCGGTTTTGAGACACATGACAGAGAGTCACATGTGTGCAAATTAAAGAAAGCCTTGTACGGTTCGAAACAAGCACCCAGGACATGGTACGGCAGGATTGACAGCTTCCTGACTAGTTTGGGCTTTACCAAGAGTAAAGCGGATTCCAACCTTTACTACAAGTTTGAGGAAGGCAATCCAGTGATACTCCTACTGTATGTAGATGACCTGTTTGTGACAGGTGAGAATGGGTTGATTGCTGATACAAAGAGGAAGCTTGCTGCCGAGTTCGAGATGAAGGACTTGGGTATGATGCATTACTTTCTAGGCATGGAGGTGTGGCAAAGTGCAGATGGAATCTTCCTTGGACAAGGGAAGTATGCAATAGAGATCTTGAAGAGGTTCGGGATGATGGGCTGCAAGGCCATGGCCACACCTATGGCATCGAACCTGAAGCTATTGAGTGATGCTTCATCAGAGTCGATTGATGCCACGATGTATAGTCAGATGATTGGGTCCTTGATGTACCCGACGAATACGAGACCAGATATTTGCTTTGCTGTGAACACATTGAGCCAGTTCCTGACGGATCTGAGACATGTTCACTTGATTGCTGCAAATCATATTCTGAGGTACCTAAAGGGTACGGTTGATTATGGGCTCAAGTATGATGCGAATCATAGGATTAACCTGGAGGGTTATGTTGATTCTGATTGGGCAGGCAATGCCATAGATAGGAAGAGCACTTCGGGGTGCTGCTTCAATATGGGATCAGGGGTGATCTCTTGGTTTAGCAGGAAGCAGTCCTACGTAGCACTGAGTACAGCCGAAGTAGAGTATGTCGCAGCTTGTTCGGCCAGTTGTGAGGCAATATGGCTAAGGAAGCTACTGTCAGATTTCTTTGATCTCCAATTGGATGCTACTTGTATCTTCTGTGACAACGAGAGTTTTGTGAAGTTGTCTGAGAACCCAGTGTGCCATGACAAGTCGAAGCATATCGAGATCAAGTATCACTATATCAGGGATATGGTGCAGAGAGGAGCAATGAAGCTCTTGTATGTTGCGACAGACAAGCAGATAGCAGATGTGTTGACCAAGCCACTAGCCAGGGTGAAGTTCGAGTACTTCAGAGAGAGGCTTGGTGTTCTTCAGATAGAAGATACTTCCAGGAGGAAGTGATGGGACACAAATGCAAGAGCCCTTCCAAGCATGGTGGTAGGCGGGTCCTCCCCATGGCTGTGGATGTAAGTGTTGTGTGATAAGCATCCGGACGATGCTCTGTCATGAACATCCGTATGATGTTCCATATGACGATGATCCGTATGATCATGAGCATCCGTATGATGCTTTGTATGATGATGATCTGTATGATCATGAACATCTGTATGATGTTCTGTATGATCCGTATGATCATGAGCATCTGTATGATGCTCCGTGCGAGGATGATCCATATGATCATGAGCATCTGGATGATGCTCTGTGGCCGTGGATATCTTGCAGGTTGTGCAGTAGCATGTAATCAATCCTGGGAGATCTTGCAGGTTGTGTAGTAGCACGTAATCAATCCTGGGATGCTCTTTCGAGGTTTTGATTGTTCGCATGTAATCAATCCTAGGAGATCTTGCAGGTTGTGTAGTAGCACGTAATCAGTCCTGGGATGCTCTTTCGAGGTTTTGCTTGTTCGCATGTAATCAGTCCTGGGAGATCTTGCAAGTTGTGTAGTAGCACGTAATTAGTCCTGGGATGCTCTTTCGAGGTTTTGCTTGTTCGCATGCAATCAATCCTGGGAGATCTTGCAGGTTGTGTAGTAGCACATAATCAGTGATGGGATGTTCTTTCAAGGTTTTGTTTGTTCACATGTAATCAGGCCTGGGAGATATTGCAGGTTGTGCTTGGCACGTAATCAATCATGGGATACTCTTTTCAGGTTTTGCAGATGCACATAATCAGTCCTAGGATTCCACCGGATGGGCCGCTCGCAAAGATGATGAAGACCTACATGGAGGCTAGGCCTACATCCAGCATGAAAAAGGGTTGGCTCTGTAGAACTTCCTATGACAAGTAGAATTGAGAGATAGCACCAGTGATCGAAATGACGAGTACAACAGCAGTGACGATGATGCTCCAGTGATCCAGTGTTGATGATCCAGCTCCAGTAATGAAGACTTGTGCCTATATGTATTGATGCCTGTGTCAAGAGAATACCTTCCTAGTTAAGAGGGAGTGTTGATGTATTTGTAACTTCGGAATGTATTCACTTGTATATTTTATATTGTATTTGTATCTTATTGTTGTACCTCCAACGGAGATGTTTATTCCTCCGATCGGAGAAGTCATTATTGTACTTGGGTCATGTAAAGTCATTGAGGTCCATCCCCCCATGTATGAAGGGGCATTAGACCCCGGAGTTGTGTCTTTCATAAGTTATTAGACTCCCCTAGTGGGGTCGGGCCAGTGTCAAGTGGTAATGGGTTATTAGACTCTCCTAAGGGAGATCGGCCCAGTTAGGGTAAAAGGCAAGTAAAGGTAAAGTATAAATAGAGAGGAGCACCTCTCTATTTATCCATTCACTCACACATTCAACTCGCATAGTTGAGAGAGAGGAGTGCGCACAAGTGGAGGAGGAGTAGTTGCTGAAGACATCTATCTTTTGGGGTTTCATCTTTGTGATCTTTGTATTGGTGCTTATTCTATCTCTGAGGAAGTTGCGGGGTTTTTCACCTTTATGGTTTTCCCCGATGAAATGCTTTGTATCTCTTGTCTCGTGTTTGATATGCTGTACATGTTGTTCTCTCAGATAAGATCCTAGATTATATTGAATTAAATGATGAAAAACTAACACTGCCTCGCCATCTTGGTAAGAAAGAAAGGAGAACGATTCCTCCACATGTGACACAGGAAATTGAATGGACAATATCAACCTTATGCAACAGAAATTGGTGTATAAAACATTGAGAACAAGCAGGGAAACTGGGGCCTTCTCTAAATTGTATAAGGGCTAAAATCAACACCACATACAGTGAATTGGGTGACATATATGCAAGCATATATGTAAAGAAGTAGGATGTTTCAATCACTGAAGAATGTCAAATTGAGGAGCAGGTCGAGGGCTCAATTAAGTGGACAAATGAAGTAACTTTTAAGGTTATAGAATTTTCTTCAGTAAAGTTTTCCAAGTTACTTATAACCTGAAGTAACTTTTAAGGTTATAGAAAATGACATCAACAACATAAATGTTTCTTTCAAAGACTTGAAAGAAGATTCGATAAAGTTTCTTTTAAAAGTGAACGAAAAATGAAATTCAAAGAGAGGCAATATATATGTTTTTTCTAAAAAGCTGAAAGATTTGGTAAAGTTTATTTTAAAAATGAATGAAAAATAAATACAAAAAGAGGCAGTACACTGTGAGATCTGCAAAATAATAATAAAAATTAAATTCAAAGCGAGGAAGTGCACGGTTAGATATGCAAAAATAATAATAAGCATAAAAATGTGGAAAACAATTACTATACATCTTATATTAAAGAGTAAAAATGTTTTTATTTATATCAAAATTTTGAGATGTTTAATTTAAAAAATTAGTTTTATTATTTAAGAATCAATTATTAGAATCCTTAAAAATAAAAATAACATAATAATACATTACAAGTAAATCATGGTCACAAGTTTAGAATAATTAATAATTCTATATTTTTTGTTATTTTCTATTTTGTCTAATGGTTCAAATTTTTATAATTTGAGTCTATTTTTATTTATATGAAAGAGCATATAGATTGAAGACTCGAAATGCCGCTGTTAATTTGTGATGGTAAATTAAACTTACAAGTCATATGAGTTATCATTAACTTCTTATTGTTAAGAATAGTTTTATTGTTAAAAGTTATACTATGATATAAGCATTAATTATTTTAGTTGAAGTTCCACTTTTGTTTAACAATTATATTTTTAATGAAACATATAACTTTTGTAACCAGACATGGCCTTTAAGCCTGAACACGTCCTAGTAGGGTGTTGGACACCTGTTTTGGACGTGTCTTGGACACATCCAAAACACTTGTCCGACACTGTGTCAGGACATGTCCCGACCTGTGAGAACCGTGTCCAAAATCAAGACACTTTTACCCTCATCCATTCACATTTTTTAGTGAATCTTGAGCTTGAGAGGGTTTCTTTTGGAGGTGAAGAGCAAGGTTTTCCAAGGGATTGCAAGTGACTTGAAAGTGGATTTTAGTGGGAGCATTGCAAGTTTTCCAGCAAGCCGCAAGAAGGTCTCAGTCAACAAGGGCAGCTGGTAAAGGGACAAGGAGAGGGAAGAATACCCCAGTTGGTGTCTCCCCTTCTCCAAATGCAAGCTTGAGTTTATCTAATGTTGCTACTGCTCCATCTGCTGCTAGTGGAGCTGTTGGTGTTGCATATGACCCCTTATTAGCAAGACAGCAGGCTCAAGAGAATGTGTCTATGAGTCTATCATTGACATATGCATTGTGATTTGTGAATGTGTAATGTGTATTGATTCTAATTTCTATTGAATATTTGTAAATGTTCTAGTTTCTAAAAAAAATTGGATTTATATGTCTATATTTTTAATATATATAATTTTTAAATATATATATATATAATAATGTGTCCTCCATTTCTTAATTTCAAGGGTCGTCATGTCTTGTATTCCCACATCCTCCAAGTCCTATGTCAAGTAACTTAGCATATAACATGATGATCTCTTCAATTTAAATATATAAATATCTTTATAATTTAGTAAATATATTTAAATATTTATTTAATTTTAATTTATTTATATTAATTCAAATATCACTTTGTAACATATTACTGTTTTGAATAATAATGAATGTAAAAAACTCCTTGGAATAAGGCATTAATTTTCTAATGCATAGAATGAGTAGACATTCAGAGATTCAAATATTTGTTCTAAATTTAATGCACTACATGTGGTGACACTGACATTGTAAATAACTTGTCCTTTTAATATGTGTCAGTGAGACTGCTACCCTATAATAAAACATAATTACATCACAACAAATATCAAGAAAGGGTAACCTTATATGCAGTGCATTAAACCATGTTCTGAATTTGTCAATGCTGAAATATAACCAGCAGTTAAACATACCAAGAAGAAAATAAGTTCGAAATGATATTTGCGTACCTTTGGAGTGGTGCAAGATTCACTTTCTGCTTGACTGTTGGGAATTAAGAAGTTTTTTATTTTGAAAATCTAAATAAGAAAAATTAGCAATAATAAATTTATTAGTTTTTATCAATCCAACCAAGACATTTGGTCATCACCAATCACTTTCTAAACACATTACAATGGACTTCCTTAAATAGGCTTTTCCATAGAGTTCCTAAAATAGGCTTTTCCATATGTAATACCATATGAAAATACCATACACTATCCATAAACCATTAAATATAAACACATTTTTAACTCTTTAACCGAATTAACATTAACCTATAATTAACCGTCTTCTTCAAAACAAATTATAAATGAACACAAAGCTAAAACCCAAGGCGATTTAGGGAATTAAAATTTAAAACAAGGTTATTAGAGGTGCTTTTCTGTAACAGATATGAAAGTCTCTCCTCGTCCCTTGATTTATGATTTGACTGGAATGGAGAGCGACGGCAATGTCCTTTTGATGTGGCGATATCGTAATCATTTCAACAGCTTCCTGTTGTGTGAGTATGGCTAATATGATACCTTCCTTGCAATAAAATATCGGCTTCATTCTGTAGCTGTAACAAAGATAGATAAATGGAGGCTTCTGCTCAACCATGCTTTCGTCGACCAATTATTGTTTATAGTATGACTGGAGGGCAGTTTTACATCGGGTTCTTCAATTTTCCATCAGAATGGGATAATATAATGGGATCCTATTAGTTCGATGATTATATATTGGATTCAAGTCAAATTACTTTCACGCGAGCTAATTCCTCCGTTTCGGTCTTTTCAGTGAAAAAACTAAAATATTAAATTAGCAATTGCCCTAAAAGGTGTGACGTGTGCTCTGGAACGTCACATAAATTGAATTGAAAAACAATATCACATTCTAGAATAGATGTAATTGCCCTAAAAGGTGCTCTGAAACATCACATAAATTGAATTGAAAAACAATATCACATCCTAGAATAGATGCACAAGTGATAAACATCCAGTTATAGGGACAAAATATTTTGATAACTATGTTCCATAAACGGCTTGTTTCCTGTTATGGAGCACACGGCAGAAGAAACAGTTAAAGAACATGTTCCTCCCAATTAGGATTCTTACACTTTGTAGTTACTCCAACGCTACAACCAACTGATTTGTCTACTCATCATTTGCTCAAAAGCCAAATTCAAGATTTGGTTGTTAACAAGCAGGTTACAAGTGTCACAAATATCTTGGAGAGTTGCAACATATACATGCAATAGTCTGTTAAAGAATATAGAATGGTGAAGGAGACATACCCTGCATTTATGTTGAAGGGAAAACAAAGAACAGGTATGGCCTATGAATGTCACAGAGGAGCAACACATAAGTCATATGGTGAGTAGTCTTCTTGGAGCTCTTTAGAGCTTGGAGAGTACAAAGTTTACAAGGCAGAATCTGTAGCTTCTACAGTGGATCAAGGAGCAAATGCAGCAACACAGATAGAAGAAAGAAGAGTCAGGTGTAGCAAAGGAGTCTGCCAAAAAAGAAGAAGAATGTAACTCAAATTTAGCTCAATCCAAGGAGAATGAGCATGAAGAATAAAATCCCAAAGTTGAGTGGAGATGAGGTATCCCCTCCACCTTCTTCAACAAGACTTCTCCAAAAAGTCCAAATTCTAAACTAAAAGCCAACAGCAAAGCAAACAATTTAAGATGTCAACCTGTTGAAGAAGAGACCTATTTTATGCTCGCAAAAACCAAAACCTCTATTGTTCTCATACAGCTGATATTGTGTGGTTCAATTGCTGTTAAGGATCACAGTTTTGTTATGGCTTCTCACTCCAAGTATCGGGTTTCTTGTGATGAATCTCAATCATCACAATTGACGGATGTTCCCTCTAGGCCAGCTATGGCCAAGGGGGTTACAATTAAGAATGAGCTAGAATGCATGCCTGATAATCCACACTTTGCACATGTTCTACTCAAAGATAAAGAGTATTTTAGTGGTAGTTGTGAAGTTTTAATTCAAGCAGAAATACAATATTCAAATTTTTGTTTTCATCAATTACATGTCATAATCAAAGGGCACAAATTTATTCCACATGAACACAGTATTTTTACCCTGGAGAAACCCTTAGAAGGGAGAAAATCTACAGCAAACAATCTTCCTTATATAAATAGTATATCTGGCCCAGATTACAAAACCACCATGAACTATGCTCTTCATGAGTTTTTCCAAGAAAATAAATACATGACTGTATGACCAGCAAACTTAGAATCTAGGACAACATTCTTCAATCTTCACTAAAGCAGTAAACTCAAGTACAGGATGGCATCAAACCCAGAAGATATCAGCTGATGAATCAGCAGTATACTCAAGTATAGGACAGCAGTAAACTATGGCATAAATCTTCCTTGCCTTAGCACTCAAAACTCAATGAAAATGAATGAATTACATGGGGGGTGAGGGCCTGTTTAAATAGCATGGGTGGCTGCCCTAAGCAGCCCCCAAAGGTCACCCTAAAGGCTGGCCAATGTGGCAACCAAGGGCTACCCCCCTAAAGGTTGGCCTTTGGGGCAGTCAAAGGCTGCCCCTTTCCACCGCCTTAGCTGGTCAACTCCACCGTCCTAAGCAGCTCAAGCTGCCCTCCAATGTTGACACTTGAAACAAGTTTAAATGGTAATTTGTAAAATGAAAAATAGCTTCCAAAGCTATAATTTAACACTCCCTCTTAGCGAGGAAGATATAATTTACCAACTGATACATTATTTACATAAGGAAGATTGTTTGTTTCTAGCTTATACGAATTTTATATTCATCCTAACCTTTGTTGGATGCCTTGACTTTTGTTGAATGCTCACAAGGATTTTTGTCTTGACTTTTGACATGACTCACAAGGCTTGTCCATTCAACTTGACTTTTGCCATTGTCTCACAAGACTTACTATCTTGACTTTTGGTATGGCTCACAAGGCTTGTTCATTCACCTTGACTTTTGCCACAACCTCACAAGACTTATTAAGGCATTATCACTTTCATTTTGACTTTTGTCCTGGCTCACAAGGCTTGTATGTTTGCCTTGACCTTTTTTTTGCCCTGACTCACAGAACTGTTTAATCTCCAGATCTCTCTGGCTAGCTTCAAGGTGGTCACTTATGACCTTAGACCTTGGAGAATGCCTTTTTTATCATTCTCTTTCTCAGAGATGGAGGCATTCTCTGCAACTCCAAGTTTGCCTCTAAAGTGAGCAAACTTTACCAACTGCAATGGTTTTGTCAGGATATCAGCTACCTGATTATCTGTTGCAACATACTTCAGCTCAATCACATTTCGTTGTACCATATCTCTGATATAATGGTACTTTATATCAATATGCTTTGATCTAACATGAAATACCAGATTTTCTGTGAGCTTCATGCAGCTCTGATTATCGCAGTGGATGATCGTAGTCTCAAGCTTTTCATTAAACAACCCAGAAATGAGTTTTCTGAGCCATACTGCTTCTCTGCTGACATTACTTGCAACAATATATTCAGCCTCAACTATGCTCTGAGCAATAGAATCCGGCTTCCAACTGGACCAGGAGATTGTGAAAATCCTCACAGCAGATCTAAGAGATGATGTATACCTCACAAGAGTATTTATGATTAAGCAGGAAGATACAAGAAGAGTGGTCAATGCAGTGTAATGAGCAACAGAATAATAATACAGTAGAACTCAAATAGAAGCAAAAATACTTCACACACTAATTAATTAATCACAATATGGACAAATAAGTAGTACAATGCATGAGGATTCGAATGCCTAAGGTGGCAATTCAAATTAGCCTTCATGGAGTGATCAAAGGATCACTGGAGTGTCATTGGAGCACAACTGGTGTCATCGGAGCACAACTAGAAGTCTTCATCATCATCAGTGGAGTCATCAATGCTCAAGTAACTGTCAACCATCAGTCAAACTGAGTCTAACTGAGTGTGGTAGGTGTAACTGAGTGTAATTGGAACTAACTGAATGAAGGAGGCTCAGTGGAGGGCGCATGAGGAGCTAACTGGAGTCAGAATAGGTAGTCATGTCTCATCGGAGGTCAGTCGGAGTGATAACAACAGTGAGGAGTTAGTCTAGCCTCAAATCAAGGAAAGACTGGTGGCTAACTGAAGTCAACTGGACTAGTAGGTGAGAAAGGCGCCCTTCTTCAGTGGAAGGTGAGAAAGGGGTGCATGACAGGCTAGGAGGGCTTAATCTGAGTGGAAAGTAGCTCCCGAGTGCTGGGAGACTAAGGACTGGGTGTTGGAGGTGTCAACCTGTTGACTGGGCAGCATGCAAATGCATGCATTCTGCATGCTGCATGCAGGAATGCATGCAAGACTGAAAATGCAAAGGATGAAAATGCTAGTAGGACTAAGATGGAGTATAGGAATATCCTAACACCCCCCCTTAATCCATCCTGGGCCCTGGTAACTAAGACCAAAGGTCACCAAATACAATGAATAATAATAGTCAATAAACCGAGGAAATGGGGAATACCTCATGGGAAAAATACCCCCCCTCAAAATAGACTGTAAGGCACACACAAAAATAAATGCTCCAAAGTCAAGCAGGTGTGATGCTTGGTCATATGTCTGGAGGTATCTTCTTCTTGGGAAGAAGTGGATCATGCTCAAAAAGCATGTGCTTGTACTTGCTCTTCAGATCGAATGTGATGAGAACAAATCCAAAAGGATGAGGATGATCCTTGAACCTGTGATTTGAATTAGCTGAGGTAGGATCAAAAACATGAATGTGCAGATAGTCTTTTGTCTTCTCCTTCGAACCATCATGGGTGAGATTATGCTCAAAAGAACCATCAAATAATAGTAAATGTTTTGAATCCAAATCAGATCTAAGACTTAAAGAATGGTTTCTTAAGATCTCCTTTGAACCATTTGAGGTGGGATCTAAACCATTGAATGCATGAGAAATTATCCCAAGTAGTGATTGCTTAGAATCCAAATTAGATCCAAGACTTGAATCATGGTTTCTTGAGATCTCCTTTGAACCATTAGAGGTGAGATCAAAACCAGTAAGTGCATGAGAAATTATCCCAAGCGAATGGCAATGGCCATTATCTTCAATAACCTTCTGAAAGCATGAAATAATGATCATATAGTAGTACATAAGAAGTGAGTGATCAAGGAGAGCGAATGCATTACCTCCAATGGCTGACTTTACCTCCAAAACATTCAGTAGATCATGATGCAAACCAACAAACTCTGGTGCAAGAGAGGATTTAGGACCTTTTGCATTTTCTAAAGTGTGAGCTGGCACAGAATTCGAAATAGAAGAAATTTGGAGCATGGTGTAGAATCTACAAGTTCTTCTTCTTTGTGGACAACTTCAATATGAAATATGTTTGATACCGATTCATGATCTACGAGACCATCAAGGGGAGCAAATGCATCACTGGGCTTGCTCTCGAAGGGTTTTGGACCAATCCCTTCATTCTGTATGCCAAATCTTTCATCCAGGTAGGCCCATAGCTCTTTTGGAGATTCAACATCATCAATGAATTGATGTACCAAGCATCGAGACATAGCAAGCATCATGGTTCCCATGGCTCTGTCACCATTATTTAACCAGTCAATCTTTTCTTCAGAGGATTCGAACTCTCTTTCAAAACAATAATCAAAGAGACCATTTCTCTTCAAATGTGCTATCATCTTTGGTTTCCATTCATCATAGTTGAATGGAGAAAGAGGATCATAGTTGAATGGAGGAGGATAGATTTCTTCTGAATACATGGAAGCTATAGAAGACCTGCAAAAACAATAGAAAATATCTACAACTGCTACTGCTACAAAAAAGCAGAAACTGCTGCAATTGCTGCACTCGAAATCTTGATAATAACCTACAAAAAAATCTCAGGAATGGAGATAAACAATACTCTCAACATGCTCTGATACCATGTGAAAATCCTCACAGCAGATTTAAGAGATGATGTATACCTCACAAGAATAATTATGATTAAGCAGGAAGATAGAAGAAGAGTGGTCAATGCAGTGTAATGAGCAACAGAATAATAATACAGTAGAACTCGGATAGAAGCAAAAATACTTCACACACTAATTAATTAATCACAATATGGACAAATAAGTAGTACAATGCATGAGGATTCGAATGCCTAAGGTGGCAATTCGAATTAGCCTTCATGGAGTGATCAAAGGATCACTGGAGTGTTATCGGAGCACAACTAGTGTCATCAGAGCACAACTGGAAGTCTTCATCATCATCAATGGAGTCATCAATGCTCAAGTAACTGTCAACCATCAGTCAAACTGAGTCTAACTGAGTGTGGTAGGTGTAACTGACTGTAATTGGAACTAACTGAATGAAGGAGGCTCAGTGGAGGGTGCATGAGGAGCTAACTGGAGTCAGAATAGGTAGCCATGTCTCATCGAAGGTCAATCGGAGTGATAACAACAGTGAGGAGTCAGTCTGGCCTCAAATCAAGGAAAGACTGGTGGCTAACTGAAGTAAACTGGACTGGTAGGTGAGAAAGGCGCCCTTCTTCAGTGGAAAGTGAGAAAGGGGCGCATGACAGGCTAGGAGGGATTAATCTAAGTGGAAAGTAGCTCCCGAGTGCTGGGAGACTAAGGACTGGATGCTGGAGGTGTCAACCTGATGACTGGGCAGCATGCGGATGCATGCAATGTCCTGCATGCAAGACTAAAAATGCAAAGGATGAAAATGCTAGTAGGACTAGGATGGAGTATAGGAATATCCTAACAGAGATCATGGTTGATCCCAAACTGAAGCAGTAACCAAAGGTACTCCTTCTATCTACTGGACTCCCCGCCCATTATGAATCTAAAAAACCATGTAACATCACACCACCACTGGATGTGAACTTTATCCCATAGACTATGGTACCTCTAAGATATCTCAAAATATGCTTACCTGCTACCCAGTGACGTTCTCTTGGCTCAGTCATAAATTAACTTAATGCGCTCACTACAAACTGCATATCTGGTCTGGTATGAGTCAGATACATTAAAGACCCAACAAGTTTCCTATACATGGTGGGATCCACCAAATCTTCTCCTGACCCTGAGTCATGTAACTTCTTTAAATTTGCAACCATAGGAGTTGACACACTCCTGCAATTCATCATACCAAACGTTTTCAGTATGTCTACTGCATATTTTCCTTGAGATACGAAAATCTCATTTGGTTTCTGCCAAACTTCTAATCCTAGGAAATAGTGCATCATTCCTACATCTTTCATTTCAAATTCAGCAATGAGTCTCTCTTTGCATTTGGCAATCTGCTTTTCTTCTCTTGTAAGGAAAAGATCATCTACATACAACACCAAAATCAAAGGTTGATTTTCAACAACTTTAAAATAGAGGTTAGAGTCTGCGGTACTTTTATTGAACCCTAATCTTTGCAGAAAGCCATCAATTCTGTTATACCAACTCTGAGTGCTTGTTTAAGACCATACAGGGCCTTTTTTAACTTACATACATGAGTTTCCTTTTCATGCATTGCAAAGCCATCAGGTTGTTCTACATACACTTCCTGCTCTATTTCACCATTAAGGAAAGCAGCCTTTACATCCATTTGATGTAATTTCCAACCAAATACAGAAGCAAGAGAGATAATTGTGCGGATAGTAGTATACCTGGCTATTGGTGCAAATATCTCATCATAGTCTATACCTTCTTTTTGGGAGAAGCCTCTGGCAACAAATCTTGCTTTGTACTTTTCAACACTCCCATCAGTTGCATGTTTTATCTTATATAGCCATTCGGATGAGACAACTGACTTATTTTTGGGCCTGGGAACTATGTCCCATACATTATTTTTCATGATGGACTTGTATTTCTCCAACATGGCATCTTTCCAAACCTGCAACTTGTTAGCTTCATTAAACAAAAAAGGTTCAGCATCATTAATGTTACTTATCAAAGCAACATAACCTATAAATCTTAGAGGCCTTTTGCTTTCTCTGAAGGTTCCTGAAGGGGCTAAATGTTTCTCTGCTTCTTGTAGAGTTTCTTTGAACCAAGCAGGTCTTCTCTTGATAGGAGGTTCTTCAAAAGACCTTTCTAACACCTCAGTAGGTTCCAACACTGAATCTTGATCCATTGGATCATCATGACATTCCTCCCTCTGAAAGTCAGAACCATAAGTCTCGGCTGGAAAAGGGTCTAGCTCATCATCGATCTGAAGCTCTCTAGATCGTTTAAAAACAACTTCCTCATGGAAAGTTACATCTCGGCTAACCTCGATTTGTTTCTGACATGGGATATAGATTTTGTAAGCTTTAGAAGATCCACTGTCTCCAACAAAGATCTCTTTCTTACCTGAGGGTCCATCTTAGTTCTCTTCTCTTTAGGTACATGGATGTAAACTGGACACCCAAACACTCTCAAGTGTCCTACTTCTGGTTTCTTACCAGAGAAAGCTTCTTCAGGAGTTTTAACCTCTAGGATTGCATGCGGGCATCTATTCTGAATGTAAACAGATGTAGCTGTAGCGTCTACCCAAAGAGAATTGGGCAGATCTTGATCAAACATCATATCTTTTGCAGCTTCACATATAGTTCTATTCTTTCTTTCAGCAACGCCATTTTGCTGAGGATTGTAAGGACTGCAAAAGCTTTCAAACTCATGAGATTCATATTCCCCTCCATTATCAGATCTTAGAATCTGAATGTGTTTTCTTGTCTGGTTTTCTACTAAAGCTTTGAATTCTTTAAATTTGGCAAAAGCCTCACTTTTCAACTTCAAAAAATAAATCCAACATTTTCTAGAAAGATCATTAATGAATATGACATAATACAGAAAACCATTCAAAGAAGGAGAAGACATTGGTCCACAAATATCAGAATGAATAAGCTCTAAGATATTTTCAAATTTACTGCTAATGTGCGGAAAAAAATTCTTTGCATTCTTTCCAAGTAAACAACCTTTGCATACTTCAACTTTAACAAAAGAAATAGGAAGCATACCTCTTACCATGGATGGAAGTCTAGGAAGAGCCTTGAAGTGAAGGTGCCTGAATCTTCTGTGCCACAACTCGTTGGAGCTGACTGTAGAATGAATAAGAGCATGAGCAAAATGATTTGTTACGTTGTAGAGACCTCCTTCTCGAATTCCAATGACTTCAGCTAAACTTAGCTGACCACCTTTCGGCCAGAGAACTGCTTTACCATCCATGAAGGTCACCATGTAGCCTTTATCTTCAAGTGTAGAGACTGACAACAAGTTCTTCTTCATGCAAGGAACAAATAAGACTTCATCAATATGAATGATAGATCTAGACTTTAACTAAAGAGAGATGGAACCGACCCCTTTGATATGATAACATGAATTGTCACCAAGTTGTACCTGCACTGAGCAAGTCTTCTTCCTGTAATCTGAAATAATAATTTTGTAACTAGTCATATGTTTTGAAGCTCCACTATCAACCAACCAAGTGTTCTGATCAGTAGTTAGATGACCAGAAAGAGCGGACATTAGGTAGTATTCTTTTATGTTCTCCTGTCTCTCAGGAGATTCACTTGCCTTCTTACCTAGTCCACTTTCTTCAACAGTAGATGCATGATGCTTCCTTTTATGGAAGTCTTTCTTCTTGGATCTACAGTCTTTAACAAAATCTCCCATCTTGTTACAACTATAACATTTAATCTTGGACATATCAAAAATTTTACCTTTGAAGTTATCTTTGAACTTATTTTCCTAGAAATGCCTTTTAAAAGAAGGTTTCTTTCCTCTCCTTGTTTTTGCAACCAAAGCAACACTGTCATCATTAGAAACATGATTTCTTGAAGTCATGCAACTTTCCTCCTGAAGGCAGTCATGCCATAAATGCTCAAAAGTAGATTGAATCTCTCTACCATTCACACTAGAAAGGAAAGTATCCATAAAGATGGAAGGCCATCAAATATGGTTTGAAGTTTGAACAAGATCGTCATCATCAACAGTTACCCCTGTGACAAGTAATTGATCACGAATCTGAGCAATTTTAGAACAAAAGGATGTAACAGACTCACCTTTCTCCATCTTTAAAAACTTTAACTTGTTCTTCATATTTCTCTTCTGACTAGACGTAGTCTTCTCATACAATTTCACGAGAGTGTCATAACAGTCTTTAGCTGTCATCAAAGAAGTTAGTATTGGCATGATACTATCTTTTACAGAATCAAAAATAACTCTCTTTACCTTATTTTGATTCCTTCTGAAGGTTGCCTTACCAGTATTAGAAACTGGTTCTTCCACCACTGTAGTCACAAAATGATCTAGTTCTAACTCTTGGAAAATATTCATAATCCTGAGCTTCCAAACATTAAAGTTTGAAGCTCCCTCTAGTCCGTCTTCAGGTCGAACAAAAATAGAAGAAGACATTCTTTGAACAAAAAACTAGGACTGAGCTTGATAAAACTTAAACCTTAGCACCTGTGTAAGCTCATGAACTACAGAACTGAACTTTGTTCACACCCTAAGCTCTAATACCATGTGAAGTTTTAATTCAAGCAGAAATACAATATTCAAATTTATGTTTTCATCAATTACATGTCATAATCAAAGTGCACAAATTTATTCCACATGAACACAATAGTTTTACCCTGGAGAAACCCTTAGAAGGGAGAAAAACTCCAGCAAACAATCTTCCTTATATAAATAGTATATCAGGCCCAGATTACAAAATCACCATGAACTATGCTCTTCAATGAGTTTTGCCAAGAAAATAAATACCTGACTGTATGACCAACAAACTTAGAATCTAGGACAGCCTTCTTCAATCTTCACTAAAGCAGTAAACTCAGGTACAGGACAGCATCAAACCCCGAAGATATCAACTCATGAATCAACAGTATATCAGCAGTATACTCAAGTATAGGACAACAATAAACTATGCAATAAATCTTCCTTGCCTTAGCTTCTCAAAACTCAATGAAAATGAATGAATTACATGGGGGGTGAGGGCCTGTTTAAATAGCATGGGTGGCTGCCCTAAGCAACCCCCAAAGGTCACCCTAAAGGCTGGCCTATGTGGCCGTCGAGGGCTGCCCCCCTAAAGGCTGGCCTTTGGGGCAGTCAAAGGCTGCCCCTTTCCACGGCCTTAGCTGATCAACTCCACCATCCTAAGCAGCTCAAGCTGCCCCCCAGCTTGCCGCCCTAAGCAACTCAAGCTGCCCCCCAACTAAGCAACTCAAGCTGCCCTAAGCAACCCAAGCTGCCCTCCAACTAAGCAGCTCAAGCTGCCCTCCAATGTTGACACTTGACACAAGTTTACATGGTAATTTGTAAAATGAAAAATAGCTTCTGAAGCTATAATTTAACAGTAGTATCGTTGATGCTAAAACTGAAAAAGAAGCTTAAGTAGGAGATCCCACTTTAGAGAAATGTGTTTCCTACAGTGCAGACAATTATAGTGTGTTACTCCATTTTTTTATGCTTAATATTTTGTTGGAAATAATGTCCAAATTAATAGAGTTGTCATTTATCTGTTTTATTGCTTATTATGGAATTAATGAATGAAATAAAACATTTCTTACATTTTCTTAAATAATGAAACAAATTTACAGAACATTTTACTAGTGTTCTGTTCAAGTCTAGTAATATAGGAGCTTACAGAGTTGAGTGCTCTGTTTTAAACAAATTAATTTGGAATTTTAGTAAAAATCAAAAAAGTAATATAGGAGCTTACATAATTGAGTGCTCTGTTTTAAACAAATTAATTTGGAATTTTAATAACAACCAAAGAATTTCAAATGATAGTGGATGTGAAAATTTGAATTTCAAATGATAGTGGATGTGTAAATTTATATTTTATGTGTGGTGAGTGAATGCAATGAAATCTATTGTTAAATGAGAAAGGTAAGTGATATTGTTTATTCGATGATCGATCTCTATGGTAGAAACTTGAAAAATGTCAAATAGAAGTATCAGTTTCTTGAGAGTAAAAGACTTTGACTAGTGCTCAGACATAACTGCTAGAAGTCTGTAATAAAATGCGAAATCCTCATAAATTTTCCTTGTATATAGTTATACACAATATCAAAAGTGTTCTATTACATTTTGATAGTAATGAAATTCGCCAATATTTTTGGCCAATTGAAGAGCTTTAAAAATCACTTGTTGTACTTTGTTTAAGTTCCAAAGACCCTTCATGGAAGATTAAAAGGCATTGATTCAGTCATTAATTTAGGTGATTTGCCGGAAAGGAGGCATCTATCAAATGGCTTAAAGGCAGCAGATGAGAGGGGTCCAAAGGCCTGTCGAAATTAATTTGAAGAAATAATTAATAATCTAGTTAATCAAGCTCTTGTTCTGTCTGAAAAAGCTCCAAGACGGATTTATGTGAGAGATCAAATGAAGAGGAAAGCGGTGGAACTTGTGCCAAATGCATTACTTAAAGGAAGTAACAACCCAAAAATAATGTCAAGAAACCTCCATCCAAAGGGTTAAAAGAGACCAGCAAACTCAAAAGGTTATACAATGGCATCTCTACTAACACACAAACATTAGATCATGGCATTAGTGCCAGTAAAGGCTCAGACACACTTACTGATAGAAGACCTCAAAGAACGGATTCATTCAGAGAAGAGCAGAAGGTCATGAAGAGAGGTGAAAGGTAATCAGATAGTTTCCTCATAAACTCTAACTTGGCCTTCTCTTGATATGGTCCCTAGATGGACATTCCATTGATATCAACGGTTCTAAAAACTTTAACTTGGGCTTCTCTTCATATGGTCCCTGGATGGACATTCCATTGATATCAACGGTCCTAAAACTGATAGGTTTGTGGGCATCTAGTCATTTGGTTGAATTGCAAAAAGTTGTTCTATGATTACCAAAATACCTTCCACAAGAAATGATTCCATTAAATTTGTTCTCTTACCTCATTGATGTTGATATTCTTCCTACCTTTGGTTACTCAGGAGGCTTCAATAGACGCTGTGGCAGTTGAATCACAAGTAACTTGCCAGGATGCAGAGGAGGGCACCCTGCTCAAAACTGAACCAAGGCAACATTTGCAAGAATGCAGGTACTAGTTATCCATACATTCAGATGGAGAGCATGCTCTGGTCCTTTATGCTCATTATCAACTCTTCTCTGATTCTCATTTGTGGATATGTTGGAAACAGGTCTTCTGAGACAACAACCAATACAGAACAAAGACCCAAGTGTTCAAGTGTCTCACAGAGCTCCAGTCACTAAAATATATCTTGATTGATACCTCTATCTGGCTATACAGTATAGAGATGCCTCTTTTACAACACCTCAAAAGAACTTTTCTTTGATGAACCGTGACTAAAAACGATAATATCAGAATCCATTATGGTAAAATTAGTCAATATTTGTGCAATCTACCGTTGACATCAAAAAACAGTCTAAGATGAGTGATGTTGGGCAACAAAATATCACAGCCTGAGTGAGTGAAATTAACGTAGCTATCTTGCTATGGTCATACAACAAAATTAATGCCCAAGATTAACAAATGCCAATTTCAACATTCATAGCGTCCGACATAATTGGATAACAATAATGTAATCTTAAAAGTGCCTATATTTATTCTCATCTCAGTTGCAGGTGAACACATTTGCTGGCTATGGCCAAATTGACCTGAGACCTTGTCCAATGGTTCATAAAATCCCACCATTGACAAAGTCGCCAACCCTGTTCCAGCCTTTGTCTGGGTTCAACATTAAGCAATATGAAATAATTTCCCAATGGGGTGTCAGTTTAATGTTGTCGAGTCTTTTATTTACATATCCAGTTTTTGGTATGGCTATCTGGTTACGGTCAGAAGGCCTTTTTATGTTTAGAAAGTGCTGTTTGGACAATCTGTATGTAATGTAAACTTTGATAATGTACACGATATCTATGTTATGTGAGCTGTAGGTTTTTCTTTACAAATAAAAAAGGAAGTAATCCCAGCATTGATTTCACCAGGGACCAAATGATAAACAAGCAGAAAACTTTTTTAATTCAGAAGTTTATCATTCTTAAGGTCATTTTCCTTAATATGCCTGGTTACATTTCACTTCCAAACCCTAAACAGACTCTTGTAAAACTCCAAATAAATCATACGTTTGTCTTTTAAAATACAACTTTCTTAAACCTCAAGAACCCACAAAATTCTAAAACCTTTTTGTATCCCTGGAAATCCTAAGGTTGCAAATGCAACGAAAAAAACAAATTGATTAAAACCCACGAACCTCTAATGCGTACTTGTATCTACAATACTTTCGCAGCTCCTTAAGAATACGCTGCAATTCTTATTTGTTGCCCCCCTGCCCTCGTTAATCCACTGTTGAACCACTGTAAAGACGCTTAGATTGGGTCTCCCAGCTGGGATATCCTCTAGTATAAAATGCCACCTATTTGCGAAAACCTAGAGACCCCGCCACCTACGGAACTCCCCGACGAAACTGCTTTGAAAACCGCTATTCTACAACCCTCTGGTTTTTCCCCGGTCGAATTCTACCCAGGAAATTCCTCATTTAAGTATGTTACCTCCAAATGAAATTCTCGAAAACCGGCATCTCTCCTGTAGTTGGGGAATAATTGCCGAGTAAAACTGCAGCTGTTTTTGTCAGCTAATGTGCTGCTAGAAATTTGGAATAACAGGATACAGTTCCCTACTTGAGCCCAATATTTAAAGTTTTAAATTCTCTATCTTCTCCATCTTCCCGCCCATAGATTGATATTGAATTTTTCACAATATATATTAATATAATATTAGATAGAAATTATTTTTTGCGGAGAAAACCATAAAATTAAGAATTTAAAGTAATTTCTATGTTTAGGTCATAATTGACATGAAAAGCAATAGAATGTTATTACCAGCCAGAAAAAATAGGCAATAGAGGGGTATACACAGCAATACGATGAAACTGGTGAATTAAGACACGCATCTAGGAACGAACCATTATAACAATAGTATAAATTATTATAAAATCAACTGTGTGGGTTGTTCATTTCTGCTATGCAACAAATATGACTTGCAGTCCCATGCAAAGATCGGCCGTCTTGCCAATATATCCTCTCTTTTCCAATATATCATAGAGTCTTAAGCGTGTTGGAAACTTGAGATGGGGAAAAAGGGGGCTCTGCAACTCCGAAGGCGGTGCTAGGATGGTGGCTCGTTGGCAGTGATAAGATGAAGCTGGCGCAGGTGCGGGGATGGGCTTTCTCCGGGTGACGCCGAGGTCATCATTCCCTCGAACAGCTCGTGCATTCCCCATATAGGTGCTGTTATTTCTCTTATTTTTGGTTATTTTGGGGTTTCTTGCTATAGAATGCTGTTTCCTTTGGGGTCTACCTATATGCTGTGGACAGCGACAGGAACTACCTGGTGGGGATTTTATATCCACTAAACGATAGACTGGGTGCCTGCTCCGGTTTTAGCTACGACCTGGGGTTTCGGTTTTTCCGGGTATCTTTGCTCCCGACCGTTCAAGTCATGCAGTTCTAGTTCCGGCCATTTTACCTGGGGTTCGATTCTTCTGGGTTTTATCCTCTTGTCCGGTGACATCTGCTATTTCTGGGCCCGGTTCCTTTGTTGCCAAGGTTTTACACTTGTTGCCAAGGTTTTACACTTGGTCGGCTTTTTCCGTGGTTTGGAGACCGACCTATCCGTCCGGGCTTCATATAAACTACTGGATTTCTGCTGCTCGGCTTGCGGCGAACATGGGTTGATATCTGGGGTTTTCTGTTTGTCCGGGGATCTGTTTTTCTTGCAGTTTGATTTCGGTTCCAGCCGGGTTTTGGCTCAAGGTTCGCCGGTCCCTATGCCGCCGATCTTTGTCAAGGGTATATCCGGGGTGGGTGCGAAGGCTCATTATCCTCATACTCCTGGGCATCATTATCCTCATTCTCCTGGGCATCATTATCCTCTTGGAACCTGTCGGGGTTTACATATGTTTTGCTTCGAACCTGGGGTTTGTTTCCTTTTTGACGGGAGCTGCACGGGTTCTTTACAATTCTGGACGCTGGAAGCTTCTATTGTGTTTGCGTGAACGGCTTCCACCTGACAATGGGGGAACATGTGGCGGATCCTCAAGGTTTGGCGGAGAACTCCCTGACCGCCTCGGAATACAGAATGGAAGAGGCGGGGTTATTTAAACCTGACTCATATTTTCGAGATATGCTACATGGAAAACGTCAACTTGCCTCGAGTAGTAGGCAAAGAGCTCCACGTGCCAGACATGGGGCAAAAAAAGGCCATTTGCCTTTTTCAGGAGCTCCTGGAATGACATCGGGCTCAGACCCGTCAGTCGATAACACGCGGGCCTGTTCGTCTCATGTGCAGGTGGGGAAAACACGGCATGTCTCTCGTGTTGCTCATCGTTTGAGTGAGAAGTTTTGTTGTCGTCCTGGGGAGGTCTAGCTAACAATGGGACGGGACCTGGGCTTAGAAGAGCTCGTCGAGTTCAATGTGATGGTTTTGGTGGGGAAATTCTCCTATTTTGCCATGGACCGAAAGGACATTGTGGGTTGGGTTACTGAAAAATGGAAGCCCATTGTGGGTTACACTCCTCAGGTTTTTGCTTTGGCCCGTGGCTGGTATGGGTTCAAGTTTGAGCAGGAAGCTCATTGTTCTACTATTTTAGCCCAGCTGTGGCTACATGGTGCTGGCAGCCTCATGTTACAGAAGTGGTATACTGATTTTGACCCGGATTCGGCCATTGTTCGCCTACGTCATTTGTGGGTACTCATACCTGGCCTGCCGCTTGCTCTTTGGAATCGGGGGGCGTTTGAAGCTATTGGCAATAGCTTGGGCCGGTTTCTTCATGTGGAGGAGGAGCACCTTACAGGCTTCGACCGGCGTATGGGACGGCTCTTGGTGGAAGTAGACATCTCTTTGGGACTCATTGATGTTCTCCACATCAACTGGCGCGGTCGACGGCTGGATTTGATTATCGATTATTGGGGCATCCCTTTCCGCTGCTCCAATTGCAAACAAGTGGGACATCTTTAGCGGCAGTGCAACCAGCGGTTTTCTTGTGGTCGTCCGGTGGGGGCGGATCCCTTTTGGTCCTCGGATGATGGCAGTGACAAAGACGCGGATACGAATGGTGGTCTTAATGGTTATTCCAACAGGATTTCGACTCCTGCTGCGGGATTATTGGGTAAGTTGGAATCCAATGACCCATCTTTTTATCATTCTTTGAATGATTTGGACATTAAATTCATAAATGCATTGGAGCTCAACAATGGTAACAATGGTAACTATTTGAGTCGTTTATATCCAAAGCTGTCAATAGCCTCTAAGTCTGAAAATGATCCAATTGTCTCGTCTGATAATGCGTCTCCCACCTCTGATGTTCCACTTCCTGTTTGTACTTCCTCTCCGGAGACCTCGTCCGTCATTCCCATTTCGCCTGTGGCGTCGGCCTTTACCCACAGTCCTACTGTAATCGTTTCCTCGGATTGCGAGGAGACATTGCCTGATTTTGCGTCTATTAAGGAGGGGCCTTTGTTATCGGAACTCCCGGTCATTACCCATCCCTCACATACTTTACCTACCTGTGAACCGGAGGCTCGGGATCGGGTATTACACATCCCCTCCTACTCTGAGATGGTCAAAAAAACACCCCTCCCTGTTTATTTAAATAACCGAGTTGTTGTTGAATGTGGTCCATGTAATACAACCGTGGCTGATCCCCCGGGCTCTGTGACATTGGCCCCGGATATGGAGGTGATGAATAACAATCCATCTGATACTAATTTGACTATGTTGGGCAACCAATGTATTGCAAAGGGGGCTCGGCTGGGCGGGTTGGCAACTGATTTCTCTCCATTAAAAACGAGAAGTGCGAGGAAAAATTCAAAGGTCATCACTCTGGGGGGTACTGACAAAAACGTACCGAATATTCCCGTCTCTCCGCACACCAGGGATCTTAGTGGAATCAAAGCCCTAGCCAGGGGTCGATAATGATTTTTATCTCCTTAAATATCAGGGGTGTGGGGGGTATGCCCAAACAACTGGCCCTCAAAAGAGTCCTACAAATTGTTAATCCCGATTTGGTTTTTTTACAAGAAACTATGGTATGTGAGGAGAAAGCTCGTATTTTCTTTAATAAAATTAAGCCTGGGTGGTGTATGTCCACTATGGATGCGGTTGGTCTTTCTGGTGGCCTCCTGGCTGCATGGAACCCGGGGGTCTTTAAGCTGGATCCTTTTATTACTTCGTTGGGCATACTTCTGACTGGCAAACTTAGGGGATCTGAAAAAGTTATAAATATTGTGAATTGCTATGGGCCATACAGTAACAGGGAAGCTTTCTGGAATTTGGCATGCCCGGGTCATTTATTGGCATTGGAAAATTTGATACTTGCAGGTGATTTGAATTTTTCATGGGGAGCTGAAGAAATCTGGGGTAGTGCGGCGAGAAGGGACCCTCCGGGGCTTTACTTCAGAAACCTTTTTTCCACATACTCTCTGGTTGATGTGGAACCGAGGCCATTGACCCCTACGTGGTCAAATGGTCGACAGGATGAGAACTTGATTTCTAAACGTATTGACCGTTATCTGATATCTGAGACACTTTTGAGCTCTTTTCATTCATACAGAACTTGGAGCTTGCAGACACATATCAGTGATCATTTCCCCATTATCTTGCAAGTTGAAATCGATGCTAATCACCGTGTATATCCATTCAAATTCAATTATGCATGGTTAAAAGACTTGGATTATGATGAGGGTGTCCGATCTCTTTGGGCAAATACCGATGTTTCGGGGGAGCGGTCGGCAATGGACAAGCTTGTTGTCAAATTAGGGTCTTTAAAAGACTATACTATAAAGTGGGAACTATCCAAAAAGGCTGAGCAGACCTCTGAACTCAATGCGCTTGATTTAGAAATTGGTGATCTTAGGGATCTATCCCTGAGAGTGGGGATTTCACCATCTGGTCGTGCTCGCCTTGCTATGCTGGAGGAAAGGAAACTCAAAATACTTCTCATTCATGAAGAGTCCTGGCGTTTAAAGAGCCGGGCTATTTGGCTTAAAGCTGGTGACTTAAACACGAAGTTCTTCCATCGATATGCTGATGGCCGCAGAATACAAAATAACATTTGGGATCTTAATGATCATGATGGGAGACGGATTCGTGGTGATGAAGATTTGAAGGATGAGGCTTCTCGACATTTTCTAGATTATTATACTGATCCTGTAACTACATCCCTACCTGAATAGTTTAAGCTTATAAAGGAATATCCTCGGATGTTCACTGATGTGGAGGGGGACAAAAATTTTGAGACTATTACTAGCACAGATGTTCATAACACACTTCGGGACTTTGCTAAGGATAAATCTCCTGGACCGGATGGGTGGACGGTGGAACTGTTCATACATTTTTTTGAAATTATGGGGAATGACCTCAGGGATGCTGTGGATGAATCTCAGTCCTTGGGACTGGTCTCGGGGGCGTTAAATACCACTTATCTGGCACTGATTCCTAAATCAACACATCCTGAGAGTTTCAATGATTTCCGTCTCATTGCTTTGTGCAATTTAGTATACAAGATTATATCTAAGATAATTGCACAACGCATCAAACCGATCTTGTCCTCGTACATTTCTATGGAACAATATGGTTTTTTGGATGGGAGGCAGATTCATGACACGGTTGGAGTGGCACAGGAGGTTTTCCACAGTATTAATCAAAAGAAGTTGGAGACACTCATACTACAACTGGACTTGGTAAAAGCCTACGACTGAGTCAATTGGACTTTCCTCAAATTGATTCTTATACAAATTGGACTACCTTGGAAGCTTATGGAGTGGATTATGGCCTGTGTTTCGTCTGTCAACTATGTAGTAATTATCAATGGTCAGTCGACTGATTTCTTCAAGGCGTCTAGGGGACTCCGTCAGGGTTGCCCTCTTTCTCCCCTTTTGTTTCTGATGATCATCGAAGGACTGAGCCTCTCTATTCACAAAGCTAAAAGCGAGGGCTCTATTGTGGGTATCAAAGTCTCGGCTGGTGTATCAGTTACCCATACGCTTTTTGTGGACGATGTGATGCTATTTGGGCTCGGAATTCTAGCTGAATGGTTACAGTATAAGAGAATTCTTGATTTCTTCTGCTTGGTAACTGGTATGCTCATTAGTATGGTGAAATCTTTTTTCTTGAAACATTCACTGGAGGTGACGGTGGAACATAGTGTCAGGTGTATTTTTCCTTTGGAATTTAAGGAGTTATCTGAGGGCTCAAAGTATCTCGGCTATTTCCTCAAACCTGCAAAATACAGGACCAATGATTGGTTATGGCTTGTTAAATGTTTTGATGCGCGCATTAGTCACTGGAGCTTGAGATATCTTTCACTGGGTGGCCGGATTACTTTGGCTAAGAATGTCCTTCAGAACCTGGGAGTATACTGGTTCTCCCTTTGTAAAATTCCGATTTCAATTCTTCGCATAATTCGGGGGAAATTCTTCCGCTTTATATGGTCTGGCGGGGGAGAGAAGAACAGGTTTCATTTAATTAATTGGAAAAGTATGGCACAACCATATATTCTTGGGGGCTGGAATATAAAGAATCTGGAGTTGTTTGTGATGGCTCTCCATGCTAAGAGCCTGTGGCGTTTTTTATTTAATAAATCTATGTGGGGATGTATCATTCGGGCCAAATACCTCAAACATGCTACGGTTACGTCCTGGTTTCGGATGGGTGGGCATTCTGTTAATGGTACTTCAAATATTTGACGCGGGCTCATGGGCTCGTTTACTGTTATTGCAAAATGGCTTTCTTGGATACCTGGCAATGGCCGGGATATCAGACTTGGTTCGGACCCTGTTTTAGGGGTATCCCCCGCGTATTCTTTCTCTCCCGAACTTCTTGCACATCTCCGAGCTAGGGGGCTCTGTAACCTTGCACATCTTGTTTCTTTCAATAATGGGAGATGGATCACTGCTCGTCAACTTGGCATTCGGGGGGCTATGGGAAAGGAATGGTCGGAATACACTATGCACCTTTGCCAAGCAAACATCCACCTCTGCGATTCCCCGGACAGGTTGGTTTGGTCATGGGATGTTGCTCGTGGCTTGGTCACTTCAAAACTTGCTTATGACTCATTATTTGTAGACTGTCAACCGAAGATGATTTGGTGGCACTCTGTGATCTGGAAGCTTGCCCTCCCTCCGAGGATTAGATGTTTTGTTTGGCTGGCAATGGACAACAATATTCTTACATGGGACAATCTTTGCCGTTGTGGCTTCTATGGTCCTGGCTGGTGCCCTTTATGCTGCTCACATTTGGAAACGGTTGATCATCTCTTCTCTTCGTGCCTGATCATAAATGAGCTCTGGATGCTTATCGCCAATTCCCTTGGTATATCTGCAGTTTGGCATTCGTCCACATTGAAGGATAGCTTAGGCCAGTGGCTCCGCGACTCACGCTCTCGTTGATGGTTAGAACTCCCATGTTATATGCTGTGGGAACTATGGAAGGCCCGCAATCGCTATGTATTTGATGGTATAGCTATAAATATGAATTGGTTATGCAGTCGTATTATTGCTTTATATAAGGAGTTTAATTCCATTTCAGTACTTGCGGGAGGCAGGACTGTTTCTTTTGTTAAACAAATTGGTTACCGCATTGCTCCTCCGGTACTGATGTATCCTTGTGGGTTCTTTGATGGGGATGCGGCTGGGAGGGGTGGTGTTAGTGGGGCGGGTGTGGTGCTTCATCTAAACAACTCTGTTTCCTATCGGATACATTTAAATTTGGGTTGTGGAACGAACACCCGGAGTGAATTGTGTGCACTCTGGCTTCTTTTACACTTTGCTCGGCGCAAACAGGTTTCTTCACTTGTTGTTATGGGTGATTCTTCTTCCATAATATCATGGGCTTTGGGTGCTTCCCCTCTCAATGTGTTGCTCCTCACAAATTGGTTGGCTGTTGTCAGGAAATTCATCAGTGACTTTCAGCATATTCACTTTGCCCATGTTTACCGCGAGATAAATGTGGAGGCAGACATCCTCTCCAAGCGAGCTTTGGACGCACCGATTGGTATTATCTTGTGGGAGGAATGGCATGAGGACCTTTTGTTCTCCCGGGGTTCGGTTGATTTGCTTTGGATCTGAATCTTTTGGTTTGGACTTTCGGCATGATATGATATATTTTTCTCATGTTTATATGCGGCTTTATATTGTGCAGGTTCATAGTCACTTTATATTGTGCAGGTTCATAGTCACTATCTCCAACTACTTGTTGGATTTTTGATCTGGTTGGATTATGCGGCTCTATACTTTTTGATATATTAGACCCTTGTGTCCAGGACTTTGGCTGTTTTGGACTTATTATTGGACTTATTTTACATGTATTTATGTATTGGCAATTTGATACTATGCCACATGGGGACTGTTTTTGTTTTGGTCATGCAGTTGGTGGGGTTCTGATGCTTTTTTGTGGCATCTTTTCTGGTTTTTGTTTGGGATTTGGTATGGATCCTGGATGCTGTGATGTTATCTTGGGGCTCATCCTGTGCCCGTATGAGTTTTGACTCACATGCCTTTATGGTTTGATGACTTGATGTATTGATCCTATTTACTATTTCGCGGTATTAATAGTAAGATATATTTTATGTGAAAAAAAAAGGTCAAACTGCTTCATATATGGTAACGCTAAGTTTTGGACAAGTGATATTTAGATGGCACATTTGGCTGTACTAATTATGAAGTTCACATGAAATGAGTATGTTATTCCAATCAGGTAAAGTAGCATTAACAATGGCAAGGAATGATTATTGATTAGTGGGACTTGAATAAGCATTAACAATGGTAAGGAATGGCAAGGAATGGTTATTGATTAGTGGGACTAGAATAATATACAAGAAGGACATGGTATTAGCTTGTATTTATGGATTATATTTTTGTAACTATTTTAAGGATAGGAGTAGAAGAAATGATAAATTATGTACATACACAAAAAAAAAATACTTGTTGCTCTAATTGTATTAACAATAATTTATGAATAGTACCCCATACTTTTGGGTTACCATTGACAACTTGAAATATTTTTTTTGGAACATTTTCCTCAAATAAAGAGACCTAAAATGCTTTCTTATATATCTAGAAAATACCATGATAACACATTGATTTATGCACAACAAGAATCTTTATGTTAAATATTTACTTATGCAATAAAACATGGTAACATGAAACTTATAGCCAGAAATTAAATTAAGATGTCATGCCAAAATAAATAACCTAGAAAACAAAGTGTTTACTTGTAATGTGAGGTTCTGCACAAATAGCCTGTGATCAAATGGCAAGCGAAGGCTAGCTTTTATGGAAAGCACCTTCAAAGAAGCTTCACCTATATTTTGAAAATGGTGCATTCATTAATTCTTTCCAAATAAAATAAAAATGTCAATTGATAAAGGAACCTCAATAAGTCTAGCTTTGCAAGTGTCGGTATGTCCAGCATGCAAAACACAATAGTGAAGCAACTTTCTTGAATATCAACGGATATAACTTAAAAAGAAATTATAGTAATAGTTTCCAAGTATACCATATAGAGATAAATTCAAGATTGGGAGAAAGCAAGGGGCAAAGCAAATATTATTCGTTTAAGAAACTCAAATTTGAATCTAGAAGCTGCCATCATATGTCACACAAGCTTACCGTCGTTATTTATTCCAACAAGTAATTATGGAATCGTTGCATTCCATAATTGAATCTTAGAATCTCACAACATTCCATGCTACATTGTGCCAACTATATGTTTCCAAATTCATTATGTCCATTTCATGTCTTTTGTATTTTGGCTTATGTGATTCTTGTCCAATCTCATCAATGTCAACTTCTTTTATTAAGCCAAAAGAATCAAAATATGTTCTGTTTTTCTAGATTTGTTTTCTTCAATTATATGGTGCAAACACACTTATGAAACTCAATGACAGAATTCAGTAACCATATGAAATTCCAAAACTTCCTTGCTTTTTAAATTTTGTTTCCTAGATTCCAATCCAAATTGGACCAAATGAATGACATTGGCATGTTTTCCATTTAGGATTATATTGATATATATAATTGATCAGATCTGTAAGATTTTGTCATTAAAAAGTAGGATTAAGAATAGTTGATCAGTTAATTGATAAGAGGTGAAATATTTGACATTAGAAAATAGGATTAAGAATTGATTTATCAAATGAGATGAGCTGTAAGATTTGGTCATTAGAAAGTAAGATTAAGAATAGATTTACCTTAACAAATAGATCAAAAAATTATAATCAATTGTTGAAGACAATTAATAACCCAGAGTTAAGATATTTAAAAATTTTAATGCTTGTATTGCTTATGGGTTACATGGCTTGCTTTTAGGGTTACAAGCACTAAAACAAACATGAAAAAATGTCAGTCTCCTTATTTCCTTTTTAGTTATCTATTTGGGGATTTGATTATGAGATTTTACTACCTTTTCATCAATTTAGGTTCAACATTTCAGATAATTTTTCCAATATGTTTTTTATTGTTATGGCCGAGAATTATAAAATTCTTTAAAAACATTGAAAGTGCTACCTAAAAGAGATGGAAACCATTGATTGAAATTGTTGCATTCAAGAATTTGATAATTCTTCTACTAGGGTTAAAATTTTAAATCAATGGAAGCAAGTTCATCAATTTAGGTTAAACATTTCTTATCTACAATGTACCAACAGAATTCCCCACCACCCCTTCGCTCAGATCCCAATCCTTGATAAAGAAATTGCCCTACCCATCAAATCTATTGGCACTCATCTTCACTACACTAGGGAAATGTACAATGTGATTTTCTTTCTGTTTAACTACAGACTCCATGGATGTTTTCGTGTACACCTACTTTGTGCATCCTCCTACCCAACCAAGTGCTCCATGCTTAGAGTGTGATCCATCTCCTAGATGAAGTCCATCACATCATACACATAGTATTCATGGCCTTTTAGGAGTTGACTAAACATGTAGCAATCTTCCCTCCCCTACCTTTTGTACACACCCAACGTGATAAAAGGTTATACAAGGCTCTTTGAACTGACTTCATCATACATAATAAGAACTAAAGACAGTCATACAGCAATGCCTCCAATACTAGTCCTCTTGTATCGCACTCTCCCTATAGTGTCTAACCCATCAAAAGCATATCATATATGTTAGACAAGATTTATAACTCTTCTTACATGTAAAAAATACGATGTCCTCTTACAGTAATATCGTTATGCAAGATTCCAAGAGATTGTTAGTATAAGATTCTCTCAATTGTTTGAAGGAGAGTGCCCCTCTTGAATGCTTGTTCAAGTAAGGTACTCTTCTACATGATCAGAGCTTCTTTAGGCAACTAATCAACTTGTGTACTAAATTCACTATATACATGTGTGAAAGTAATATCATTAAAGGAAATTTTTACCTCTAGTACTAGATTCATATTTGGAAGCAGGCCAAGTTACCTATGCTTCACTTCTAGTTAAGCCAGTCTATTAGGAACTTTGAATCTTCGAAAATTTGAAATCTTTCTAGGCCTCATTCATTTGACTTGTGGCAATGATGACTAGTGAACAACGATGACACTTGGTTGGAAACTTTAATACTTTACATGATTAGTTATAGCATTTGTAATTTTTGCATCATCAATATCATAGGAACACCATAATAGCTATATGTTGGGATCTAATTTGAGTTGTGTCTCTATAAATACCTTGTGGTGCTTGAAGTGTCTCACCTATTAGTGTTGGTTCCACTGCCTAAAATGGTCTCCTTGAATGAGTCTAACCAAATGTTCATACATCATAAAGACTTCAAACACTGATAATTTGAGTAGCCCTCAGTGCAAGATCTATCTCAATATACAGACCTAAAAAATACTTAAATTATAGTGGAAGTATAATAGCAACAAACCAGATCTGAAAGTTACACTAAGCATGCTAAAGCAACATAGCATTCAACCCCATTGTCCCAATAAATCAGCTTCCTAAAAAAGCGACGAAACTTGCTCAATACATTAGGAAAATAAGATTTGCAATCACAAATTTAGGACAACAATGGTGCAAATTTAGCACATCAATGGTGCAAATTTATTTTGTAACTCGTTAAGTTATGTTGACAGAACATGCATATTAGTGGTTTTTTCCTTCTTATCTCAAGTGTTTGCACTTCTTTTGTAGGCTTCGATACAAAATGGGAAGGCACAACATATGGCAAAGTATCATGGGCCTAGAGTTGCAAGATCCCAAAGACATGGCCATTTTTTCTGGTAACAATCTTGTTTAGTCTAAAATACATCGAAGGAATGGAACCATTGATCAGGTTGCCAAAATTCCATTACATAGAGTTCCTTGTTTTATTAAAGGAGAGGAAATGAATCTTGTTTCTCCTTATAGTTTCTACCGTAGCCAAAACAAATCCTCGGGAAAGAGGGATACTGCAGCCTTGAGATATGAAGTGTAAGTATTTCAAAATTTCATTGTTTGGATGTTAGCAATCATAGTATATTTATCACATGCCATATGTATTACCATTTCATAATATTTTATGCAAGTATTATTGTTCAAATAGCCCAAATGATAAAAGGGGAGAGAAACCAGCTAAACAAAGGGTCAATTCATTTGTGAAAAAAAGGGGCTTCCAATGCCATTTTATTGTTAACGTCATGGTTAAAGATCCTGAGATAGAAATAATAACTTATAAAATGTATGAGCATGAAGACACGGGAGGCTGGCCTTATCATGGAAGGCATGACACTTCAGGTGAGACTAGATCCATGCATAACTCAAGGCTCTCAAGGGACATAGTTTCTTATGTAGAAAGTTGTTTTTCTTGGGATGTGCCAGTTGATTCGGTGTGTAAAATGCACATTAAGGAACATGTTGACATGGATGCGGTAGATCGGAATAGATATTTCTTCTTGTTCAGGAAAGACGTCGTAAACATCTACAATCGTTTGAGCAAGGGAAAGTATCAACTGCACCAAAAAGACGAGATGAGCATGAATCTTTGGTACCAAAAACATAAAGACAATATTTTTTTCTACCAAAATCTCAATGGTGGAGATGCCTCATTTATAATCGGAATTCAAACAAAGTGGATGCTAGAGACAATGGTGAATCTATCTCATAATAGCAATGGATTCAACATTCAGTACGAATAAATATGGGGTAAGCATGATGTCAATGATTGATTTAGCATGATCATTTCAGTTGTAGCCATTCAATGATATTGATGACTTAAATTTGACTGCAATATGTTCTATAGATATGACAATATCAACTATACACACTTGTCGCATTCGATGAGCAACAAAGTGGGGTGCTAATGGCATGGGTTGTAGCATATAGGAATACAATACAAGATATTTTAGTATGGTTGGATCGGCTCATGCATAGGTGTTACCAAGTTTGTCTAGATTGGAAAGTCAATGCCTTCATGGTTGACGATGCATTGGATGAAATAGGCCTTGAGGTAATTTCAATCTTGCTATTTTGTAATGTAACTTGTATTTATTTCCTGAATGTCACATTTAAACACGTTACATATGGCATGAGGATCACATGTTGCAAAGTTATCTTATGTGTTTGGCATGTACAAAGGGCATGGTCAAAAAACATGAACCGATTGGCCACAGATCCAAAAAGAGCGAGTGAAATGTATAAAGACTTGGGCCATAGCATGAAATATTGTTCCAATGACGTTGTCAATGATGCAATTGAAGGATTTTTCAGCAAACATGCAAATGAGGAAAAATTATTGGACTATTTGCATAAGAATTGGGTTTTAGGTGATAAAATTTGTAAGTGTACATACTCTTTCTTGTATCTTTTGTTTTTGTATATCATAAAGATGGGATATATGCACTAATTTAGTTTTTTACTTGTAGGTATGTGGGTAAAAGGTTAACGAAATTTTATGCACACAAATCAAGAGACAAACAATGTAGTGGAGTCATACCACTACTTCTTGAAGACAAAGTTTCTTTCTGATAGAAGGAAGAAGTGTTCCCGTAGAATGGATCAGTTGATGTATGTACTACTAATCAATGTTGAACCATTTTATCGATTCAAAGAAATTTTGAAAAAAGAAGGTTATTTGAACAACTATAGGAAATGAAGCAACTTCAATCATCAGCTGAAAGAGCTAAAATGATTCCAAATAGTGGTTGTTGCCCTCATGAGAGCATATCTCGTGCTTATTGGGTGAGGATTCAAACCACTCCTGACAAGCAGTACCTTGTCACTTGGTATCGCCCAATTTTTATGGCATGCAATTGCCCATGGTCTATCTGCGGAAACATTTGCAAGCATGCTATAAAGGTTGATTGGTTGTATTTCTCCTCGAGGAATTCAGGTATGTTATTGGATAATGATGCAAAACCTTCTTCATGCAATGCTCCTCCTAAGATACGTATAGATGAACCAAGCCATGATGTGGATACTGAATATACTATTATGGCTACTAACAATGTTGATAATGATGTTGATGCACTCCAATTAGCTAGAGAGGAGTTGTTCGTTTATTTTGCGTTGACTAAAAACAATCCTCCTATCACATTGAGAAAAATTGAACACATGATTGGCCTTGTTAAAAAAATGTTGGATGAAGCCAACAATATTTCTATTTTGGATTATGACTTCACCCTTGGATTGGGTGCATATGAGTCCTCTTTGAAGAGGAAGAAGAGTTTTCTTATCCCTAAAAAGAAAACCAAAATAAGAAAACAAAATAGTGGCTTGGATATCAATCTGAATATTCATCCAACAGAATATGAACCATATCGGTTTCAGTACCTCAACAAGTGGGGCCATCCTCAATCCAACAATGCATCCTATATTTCCCTAGGTGAGTTTCATATCATAAGACAATGCATGTGCTTAAAATAGTGCATTTAGTTGGCCTATTTTTTTAACTTACAGTGTATGAATGTTTACAGAGGTACAACAATCCACTTCTATGGATCAGTCATTCCAAGGACTTGGATGGATGCAACATCATTTTGGTTTCCCTACCAATTCAGGTACCCTTGATAGTACTCTTTGATATAATCCCTATTGATGTTTCTCTAGGTTCCTTATTGATGTTTTTTTAACTTACAGTTCGTGAATGTTTATAGAGGTACAACAATCCACTTCTATGGATCAATTATTCCAAGGACTTGGACGGATGCAACATCATTATGGTTTCCATATCAATTCAGGTACCCTTGATAGTACTCTTTGATATAATCCCTATTGATGTTTCTCTTGGTTCCTTATTGATGTTTTTTTAACTTACGGTGTATGAATGTTTACAAAGGTGCAAAAATCCACTTCTATGGATCAGTCAATCCAAGGACTTGGATGGATGCAACATCATTCTGGTTTCCCTATCAATTCAGGTACCCTTGATAGTACTCTTTGATATAATCCTTATTGATGTTTCCTTAGGTTCCTTATTGATGTTTTTGTAACTTACGGTGTATGAATGTTTACAAAGGTACAACAATCCACTTCTATTGATCAGTCAATCCAAGGACTTGGACGGATGCAACATCATTATGGTTTCCCTATCAATTAAGGTACCCTTGATAATACTCTTTGATATAATCCCTATTGATGTTTCTCTAGGCTCCTTATTAATGTTTTTTTAACTTACTGTGTATGAATGTTTACAGAGGTAGAACAATCCACTTCTATGGATCAGTCAATCCAAGGACTTAGATGGATGAAACATCATTATGGTTTCCCTATCAATTTAGGTACCCTTGACATTACTCTTCGATATAATCCCTATTGATGTTTCTCTAGGTTCCTTATTGATGTTTTTTTAACTTACGGTGTATGAATGTTTACAGAGGTACAACAATCCACTTCTATGGATCAGCCAGTCCAAGGACTTGGACGGATGCAACATCATTCTGGTTTCCATATCAATTCAGGTACCCTTGATAGTACTCTTCGATATAATCCCTATTGATGTTTCTCTAGGTTTCTTGTAGATGTTTTTTTAAC
This sequence comes from Larix kaempferi, assembly GCA_027924585.1. Classification (NCBI taxonomy): domain Eukaryota; kingdom Viridiplantae; phylum Streptophyta; class Pinopsida; order Pinales; family Pinaceae; genus Larix; species Larix kaempferi. Next base: position 727,408 of record BSBM01000887.1, read on the forward strand.
TTATGTTGTATAAATGTTTACAAAGGTACACCAATCCACTTCTGTCGATCAATCAATCCAAGGAGTTGGACGGATGCAACATCATTATGGTTTCCCTATCAATTTAGGTACCCTTGATAGTACTCTTCGATATAACCCCTATTGATGTTTCTCTAGGTTCATTATTGATGTTTTCTTTACTTATGATGTGTGAATGTTTACAGAGGTACAACAATCTACTTCTATGGATCAGTCAATCCAAGGACTTGGACAAACGCAACATCATTCTAGTTTCCCTATCAATTCAGGTAAACTTAGGTGCCTTATAATTCTTTTTTTGTTAATATATGTGTTGGTATAACAATAAATTAGTGTGTTGATGTCGCTAAATACGAACATGAAACCATCGATTACGAAGAAGTTGAATATGCATGTAGACAAGGTGAGATGATGCATGGACATGGTCAACTATGATTAGCTAGCTAGAGATGATGTGGACCCAATTGTAATGGTCAACTATGATCATTAAACTCCAAGGGGTTCAAAACTATGAAAAGACCCTTAAGATTCATTTGAAGGAAGGCAGTTTGGAGTAGCTCGAAGTTGGGGGCTTTAGGATATCTTTGAATTCTAGTTATTCCCTACTTGCTTAAGTGAGGAATGTACATTCTTTTCAATACGCCTTTGAGTTTAGACCTGCAATGCCAACTCTCCAAAGGAACAGGAAAAATCTTTATGGTAAAGGAATAATGATATCTAACACTTTTCTCTTAGCATCCTAATGGAATAAATCTCAGTGTGAGGGTTATATGTTTAAGTTATGTTCATTTCTTGTGAGGGGAATAAGTTATGTTTAAGTTATGTTCATTTATTGTGAGGGGAATAATCATTTTGATCTTACAATCTATGCATATCCTTGTTTACTTGTTAGTTGATATAGTTTACTTGACACCACTTTCGATTCCTTTTCACTAATGTCTATAATTTCCTTCAAATCCATATTTTGAAACCCTCATATTCAACCCTCATGTTCTCTTAAACAACCAACATACACCTCAATTAAGTTGTTTAAGCTATTACATTGAATAGCCTTGTGTTGGTTCAGGGATTGGAGGATTTATCTCAACGTCACTTTGTTTGGGGTATACTAAATATCATACGATTTCCTCTTTTTATGATCCATGACAGTAAGCTTTCTTCTAAATTCGGTTATCATTATGCCTATCTAGTGAACTATCATAACATTGAATCCTGCCTTCTTGTAGAATAAACAATATTCAAAGCTTTGTTTTCTAAATGATTTTTTTCATGTGGCATTACTATGATTCCCTAAAGTCATTCCATTAGACCATCATTCTAAGAAGAGGCATACCTATGTGTTGCATCATTCTCTTTGTCATTGTTGAGGCTGCTTTTCATAAAGACCAATTTGATTATCACTTGGAGGTCTCTATTGTCTCAAGGGAAAATCTTATAATCGTTGCATTTAAAGTAAGTATATTGAGTGCTTGCAATATTTTCATTAACCTAAACTATCAAGGCTATTGGTAAAGTAAGTTGGATAAAATATCCCAATGATGAACTTCGTTTAAAGAATCCTAATTAGACTTGTTTTCTTGAAACATCATAAGATCATTTATCCATTGGTTAAAGTTTTCTTTAATGAAATTATGATCACTAGTTTAACTCGATGGTATATTGTTTGAATTAGTTTATAAAGTTCTAGTTCATTTACTATTTTAGTTTAGCTTTCATTTCGGTTACTTATCGTGATGAATACGATTGATTACCATGCTAATTTTAAAGTTTCATATGTTGTAGGGAAGTGTTGGGATGCTTGTTAAAGCTGCTATCCAAGAGGCAAATTATTTCATCAACAAATTCTCAAGTCGTGGCTGTAACGAACATAAATAAAGAATAATAATTAAATAATTATTAGTTAATAGTTAATAGTTAGGAAAAGACATGTCTTCTCGTCTTAATGGTCTGGCCATATTTAAAGGCGACCAAACCTATGTTATCTCATCTTATCACTTCAATCTATTATCAATTATCAATATGTGGGTTATATCAGAAATAGTGGGCTTATTTAGAATTATTTGAGCATATCCGAAACCAGTTATGGCATTGGTATCAGAGCCAACCGTTCTCGGCCCTGCCGATTCTGGCTTTTAGCCATCCATCTTGGAGCTTCTCCAAACCCAACTTTTAGCCATAAGTGTCAGAGTTTCTCTAAATCGGGTTTTTGACCTCCCTCCCCCATTGCGTTCCTCCCCTCGCTACCCTTCCTCACTCCTCTCCTCATCTCCACATCCCTCCGCGCCCATCCTTCCCTCCGATGCTCCCAAGCCTACTCCACCACCTACCCAAACTGCCTTCATTGTCCAAATTCGAGAGTCACTCTGTCGTCATTCCAAGAGCTGCCACCATCGTCCGCCACCTCCAGTCCACACTTTCGCTGCACCCAAACCCCTGTTGTGTGTCCACACTTCCATCGCATCCCCCACACAACTTTATCACTCCACCCTCCAACCCACTCCCTTCACGCCTTCCCTAGTGTGTGAACGCCCCTCGCTGCGCCTCTCCTCCTCTCTACATCTCCCATTGCTCGCTGCGACCTCCTCCCCACACGCGCAAGATTCTTTCCAGCTTCCTTCCATACACCTAGACCACTTCTCCCATGCCTGCAAACTCCCTTCCACCATCACTATCCTGCGTAGCCGTTGTCCCTCCTCCTGCACGTTGTGACCTCCTGCATGCCCACCTCCACTCCGTTGCTCCCCAGTCATGCCTAGCTCTGCGCCAGTTCTCGTCCCTCCCTACGCCTGCCCCCAATTCCTTCACCACCTCTCGTCCACTCCACACTGGCTACCGCAACATCGAGCCATCCCAGTTCCAGCCTCCATCTGCTATCACCATGCCTACCCCCTCTCTCGCCCTCACCCACGCACCACTGCGTCTGCCTCCACCACGTGCCACCCTGCATCCTCCGCTCCCGCTCCTCTGCAACTAGTCCACGCCCTCTGCACACACCATCCACTGACTCCCACCGCGCCTCCTCCACCGTCCATTGAAACCCTATTTTAGAACAAAACAAAAAATTAAATATTAAACATTATAATATATTATTATATTTGTTTAAAATATTTTAATTTTTGAAAAGAAACTATATATTAAACTATATATATAGTTATATAAAACATTAATAATAATAATTAATAATTATTATTATTCAAAAATAAATAATAATTATTTTTGGAAAAAAGATTATTTAAACCTAATAGGAAGAGAACAAAATCAAAGTCAAAAGAAAAAAGAAAAAAGAAGAAGAAGAAGAAGAGATCAATTATCGTCGAAGGAAGCCAAAGACCATTTGTCATCAAAGAAGACCAAGTCAAAGAAGATATTGAAGACAAAAAATTATTAGAAGTTTAAGATTAGTTATCATCGAAGAGCAATATCAAGTTAGAAGAAGACTCTTATTGTCAAGAAATCAAGTCGAAGGCCATCTATAGTCCAAAACGAGCATCCATCATCGAAGAAGTCATTGAAGCCAATTACGGATTTATTGAAGGAATTATGGATCCCATATATAAATCCAAATTCTGGACTAAGTGTCCTTATTGCGAAATGGAATTCCAATATCCGACAGCCTTTAAAAATTAAGATCGATCTTGTCCAATATGTGATAAACGTTTTATTATGAGGGACAATCCAGGTCACTCACAATTGCAATCACCGTTACGAACAGTTTCAGAATTGCATATTCAATTTTTGAAAGATAGTAAAGAACGACTCGAAGAAAGGTTAGCAAATAGAGACGAGAAAATATCACGTCTGGAAGGTATCATTCAAAAACTTGAAGACCAGATGAAAAAACCAAACAAAGTCGAAGAATATCCGTATGGAAATAGTGTCGACTTAGAAGAGGAAATTAGTCGTCTAAACAAAGTCATCATGGAAAAAGAAGATGTATTGGCACAAGTACATGAAAAGTTAAAAAATCAGGAAACAGAGTTACGTCATCATCAACAACAAAAAGAAAAACTCCAACAACAAAATGACGACAGTAAGAAGACACATAAGTTGGAACTGACAAAAGTCAACAAGGTGTTATCAAGCAATACCGAAGAAATTTTTCGACTACGAAATCATAACAAAACACTGATTACAAAGATCAAAAAATTGAAAAGCAGTAGCAAAAGGGAACACTCTAGTGAAGACCTCGACAGAAGAATACTAGAACAACAAGAAGAAAACCATCATCTGAAAAATCGTAATCAAAAACTTGAGAAACAAATTGAGAAGTTTAAAGAGGACAAAAAGTCACAAGACGAAAGGTTCGAGAAAATTCAGAGTAATAACAATCTATTAGAGAACAAATTAGCGCAAACCCAGGAGGAAGCATCCAGACCCTCTGCAAAACAAAGTCAAGTTGAGGAAATAAATTCAATCCTCGACACAATTCAAAAGGAAGTCAACCCAACAGAAGAACAGACAACAAGGTCTCCTTATCGTCACCCAAATTATAAACGTCATTTTGACCAACGACAGGGTCAAAATGAACATACACAAAGGATTTACGATGTCAAACAAGCAAGAACATTGAATCAATACACTAAGAATCAAACAAAAAGTTACGTCCCACAAAGCGATCAAATAGCTCCGATAAAAATAGATCTTGGATGGACCACATCAGAGACGATGCGACAGTTCTCCCTCGGAATTCGTAATTCGTATCGCCTCGTTTCATCAAAAGTCGCAAAGACTAAGGATCAAGAAATAACACTACAAGCAAAATAGATGTAATCATTGTCGTCAAATAATCTTTGAGGACAAAGATTTCCTTAAGGGGAAGGCAATGTAACGAACATAAATAAAGAATAATAATTAAATAATTATTAGTTAATAGTTAATAGTTAGGAAAAGACATGTCTTCTCGTCTTAATGGTCTGGCCATATTTAAAGGCGACCAAACCTATGTTATCTCATCTTATCACATCAATCTATTATCAATTATCAATATGTGGGTTATATCAGAAATAGTGGGCTTATTTAGAATTATTTGAGCATATCTGAAACCGGTTATGACAGTGGCCCTACAACATCTTTAAGAGGCGGCAGGATTACTACACCATCAAACTAATTGTCAATTGACATCTATCATACCAGTTATTATGTGATTGGTTGTTCATACTAAGGTGTTAGAAACTATATTTATGGTGAGAAGAAGTTGTGTTTTTTATACACTTTGACAAAATGTGAGGTGATTTGGGCCCTTATCTCTCACATATATTTTGATGTAATTCCTTTTATTATTAATTAATTACACACCTCAATGAATTGAATCCCTCTCGATGCTTGATAGATCTATATATTTTGATGTAATTCCTTTCATTATTAATATAATTGTGTGTTTGAAGAGTGGTATCAAAGCATTTGGGGAAAAGTCAAGAAGAGTGTGAAAAGGAATTAATTGTGTCATTGCAAATATATGAAAACCTTTGTGTTGCATTTATTCTGTTTGAGAATAAATTCTTGAATAAATTTCTTGTAAGAACCCAAAAAATGTGAAATTTGCAAAGTCTTTTTTCATGAAATATTGTAGAAGGAATTTTTCCCTTTCGCATAATCTGAAAGTTGTTCGTCAAGAAGATTGCTTCTCCTAACCTATGGATGAAGTTATTTGTTTGTGAATAAGGAGTGCTTGCCTAAGCTAGTGTAGATTCATATTCAATGATGTTGCAAGATCTGAAGCAGTTAGCAGCCCGAGGATGTCTTGGTGAAATCTGACCCAATTGATGATGAGTATCTACAAGGCTCTTTAAAAAAATTGTTGATGAGATGTCAATGGCACAATAAAACCACAGCCCTTAAAAAAGCACACTTGTTCTCCTCAATCCTATGGAAGGTGGGTCATGGTGCATATGTTCTAATTGAAGAGAGTTGAATAAAATTAATATCAGTTCATATTACTAGGATGTCTTGTTTGATCGGGGCATCAAGCATCAGGAAAAGGCTTAGGATACTTCAAATCCTAGATGTGTGAGTCCTTGGGTTTCTTCTCAACCTCTCCCTAAGGGGTTGATCAACATATTTCAAACCTTTGAGGGGCTATTTCTCTCCATGCATCATTGGATCTACATAGAGACTAAATTTGTGCAATGTTTGAGTTGGGTTCCACGCAATTATTGGACCAACCCCCAATTTTAGCTAAGCAGTTAGGTTTCTATCAAGAGTTTCTTCTCCTCAACCTTGGATGGGAGGAGAGCAGGGATCTCTTGATCTTCTTCTCTCCCTAGGATCATACCATCGACAACCTTTAGCAGGCTTTATTGATCTTATGCTTCCCCTAGGATCATACTACCAACAACCGTTAGCCTTGGTCACTTCCTCAAGGATATCATTTTCCGTTGCATTTACTCTATCACAATGATTGATGAATTCAATAATGAGCCTCCATCTTGGTCCACGCAACTGTTGGACTAATCCCCAATTTCAGCTAAGCATTTAGGTTTCTATAATCATCTCTCTTGATGTTTGAGCTGGGTTCCACGCAATTGCTGGACTAACGCCCAATTTTAGCTAAGCAGTTAGGTTTCTATCAAGAGTTTCTTCTCCTCAACCTTGGATGGTAGGAGAGCAGGGCTCTCTTGATCTTATGCTCTCCCTAGGATCATACTATCGACAACCTTTAGAAGGCTCTAATGATCTTATGCTTCCCCTAGGATCATACTACCAAAAAACTTTAGCCTTGGACACTCCCTCAAGGATATCATCTTCCATTGCATTTACTCTTCCATAGTGATTGATGAATTCGATAATGAGCCTGCATCTTGGTCCCCTTTGTTTCCCTTGGCCATTAGATACAATAGTCCTTGACATCCTTTCTCTCTCTTTCTTAGCAACGAGATCTATGGTCTTTACCATTCTCATTGCATCATTTTACTTACAATATCTTAGATCTTTTTGCTATACTATTAGTTTATAGCTCTTAGCTAGGTACTTAGTTTTTTTGTTTTTTTTCATTTTGCTCTCAATATTGACCTAGGAGTTGCTTTTGCACTCCCTCGTTGTATTATTCTTGGTTGTATCATTTAGTCCCATTGACCTACTTTTGTGGTCATTTGTTGGACATTCATAAAATTTATCTTATATATCTTATTAAAATTTGCTTCACTTCACATGAATGGACTTCAAAGATTCCAACCTACCAAATTCAAATAAAGCAAGTGGACAGATAAAAGACAAGCTTTTATACTAAAGATGGCCTAAATAGGGGTTGTGATTGCATTTGACATTCTCAATGCACTTAATCCCTTCATTCAGTGCATGAATGAGGCACTGTTTTGTTTGTTGGAAATTTGGCAAGTTTATTGTTGATTATTAGGATTCTTTTGGTGTAGAATAAAACTCTGGGACAGTTAACACATCTAGAATCTTTATTTGACAAATTATGAGAGCAAGATATGTATGTGGATATGGATAAGAGCATAGTTTCACAATCAACTCGTACATGTTGGACATGTGATTTCTGAAAATGGAATGGATTTGGACCTACTAGGAAAAGCAAAGGCAATTATGGAGTGGCCAACTCTAAGCAATGCAACTGAGGTACAACATTTTCATGGACTTGTGAATTTTTATAAAAAAAATTATATGTAACTTCCATAAGATTGGATAAATTGTGACCTCTTTGATGAAAGGAAATAAGAACGTTTTGTGGACAAAAAGTGGTAGAAGAAAGTTTCCAGATTTAATTTATTTTTTTAGTTTATAGCTCTTAGCTAGGTACTTAGTTTTTTTTCTCATTTTGATCTCAATATTGACCTAGGAGTTGATTTTGCACTCCCACATTGTATTCTGCTTGGTTGTACCATTTACTCCCATTGACCTACTTTTGTGGTCATTTGTTGGACATTCATAAAATTTATCTTATATATCTTATTAAAATTTACTTCACTTCACATGAATGGACTTCAAATATTTAAGCCCACCAAATTCAAATCGAGCAAGTGGATGGATAAGAGACAAGCTTTTATACTAAAGATGGCCTAAATAGGGGTTGTGATGCCATTTCACATTCTCAATTGACTTAATCCCTTCATTCAGTGAACGAATGTGGTACTGTTTTGTTTGTTGGCAACTTGGCAAGTTTATTGTTGCTTATTAGGATTCTTTTGGTGTAGAATAAAACTCTAGGATAGTTAACACATCTAGAATATTTATTTGACAAATCATGAGAGCAAGAATTGTGACAAATTATGAGAGCATGAATTGTATGTGGACATGGAGAAGAGCATGGTTTTACAATCAACTGGTACATGGTGGACATGTGATTTCTGAAAATGGAATAGATTTGGACCTACTAGGAAAAGCAAGGGCAAATATGGAGTGGCCAACTCTAAGCAATGCAACCGATGTGCAACATTTTCATGGACATGTTAATTTTTATTAAAAAAATACATGTAACTTCTATAAGATTGGATAACATGTGGCCTCTATGATGAAAGGAAATAAGAACGTTTTGTGGACAAAAAGTGGTAGAAGAAAGTTTATAGATTAAAATTTTTTAGTATTTCCATATTTTAAAAAAGTTTTTTAGGTTGAATGTGTTACATTGGGTTTGGCCCTTGGAGAATTACTTAGGAAGGTCATCCAATAGGATACCATAGTGAAAAATTTAATGTTGCACATAAGAAACATTGTTACCATGATGAGGCATTATGTGCAATCCTACAAACATTGCATCATTGTAGGAACTAGCAGTGAACCATTGAAGCCCCTAAATATTTCATAAGTATATAGAAATTAAATGCTCATAGTTCATATGTATATAGATAATCAAGCTTTGAAGCACTTGCAAACTCGAGAAATTAAATGCTCATCATGCCAGATGGCTTAATTATTTGCAGAGCTTTTTTGTTATGATCATCACAAGGCATGTAAAATAAACATGGTTGTAGATGCACTTGGTTGGTGAAGGATGTTGCAACTTGCTGGTAACTATGGCCAATGTCCAATGAGGTTGTTGGTTTTGAAAACCTCAACGATGGTTATGAGGTTGATTCAAACTTGGGAGCAACTCATGGGTCTTACCTAGAACTTGCCATAAGGGATAGAAGTTTATGTGATCATGGTTCCTGCAAAGAATTTGGTATAGGATGGTATTTAATGTCATGGGAAGCAATTATGCATTTCTAGATTGACCATGAAACACATGCTAGAGGTCTTGGTGGACATTTTGGGATGAATAAAACCCTCAAAGAGTTGGAAGAAAAATATTATTGGCATATCTAAAGTAACTAAGTATGAGGATCGGTGTTGCATTGGTCAAGTTGCCAAAATAAAGCATGGCAACAAAATATTGGCAAATACCAACACTTGCTAGTGCTAGATAAACTATAGCAACACATAGGCATAGGATTTGGATTTGATACTATGTGAACTTGAAGGGGCAATGCTATACTATTTGTTGTTGATTGGTTTTTAAAATGGTTGGTTTTATAGCTTGTAGTAAACATGGAAATGCATAAGATATTGCAAGGATTTCCTTCAGAGAAGTCCTCTGATTATGTGGATCACCTTTCTTTATCACTACTGATAGGGATACCAATTCCTAAAGATATTTTGGGTGAACACTAGAAGTTCAAGGTGACAACTCCAATTAGTCATGCTTAGCATTTTCAAACTGGTGGGCAGATGAAATAGTTGATCGGATTCTTGGGACATGATGCTTTATATTAACATTTTTTTCAATGATACCAATTGGTATTCACCTTTGAAAATAGTATATGGACACTCTCACACGGGTATATAAATGAGACATTCACCTTTAGATGCTAGTGTGTTTGTTGATGCCAAACAATTTGTAGAAAGGGATGATGGACTTCTTTAAGTGAATCAAATAAAATATTGAACAAAAAAATGTTCACAAGGATATAATCGATATGAAGAAAAGAGAAAAATAGGATAAGATTGGTCATATGGTGATGATGTAATTACGAGAATAATAGTTTCCCAAAGGCCAACATAACAAATATAAAATGAAGAAATTTGGCCCATTGAATTTTAAGGTGACAGGGCGATAATGCTTGTCTTTGGGATGTTGCCAAAATATTGAATATATATCCTATGTTTAATATTGTCAAGTCATTGTAAACATGATAAGAGGGTATGGATAAAGCTGACAATGTACCAACAAGACAATTGCGAAATATAGTTAAGGGTTTTGCCTAAAAAGCCATTTGAGACAGTTGAGAGAACGCTGGAGATGGAAGTGATTGCATTAATGTTTTCCATCATGGCGAGGATGAAAATAATGGTATCTAGCTAAAGGGAAGAACCTGCCAATAACTGATGTTATGTGGGTAACTGAGGTTGAACTATATATACTTGTCATAATTTCTAGAGAATTGTCAAAATAAGACTTTTTATGTTGAAGATTAAAATTTGTAAGTTCAAAGATTTCAAAACGCAAGGGTTTTATACAGGCACATATGTTTATTGACGGTTCACTAATTAGCCATTATTAGAGTGATGTTTTTGGCATGAAGACAACATCAAAAGAATTTATGGATAAAATAAGTTGTAGGGATAGTTCTAGATAACAAGATGTTCCAGATAAGAATAAACATTTAGGGATAATGATGAAGTTGGGTTATGCTCCCTATTTGAAAGGGGGTTTGTGTTGTAGTCTTTTGGCATCAGAAAGAGGTAAGGATTATTTGAATGTAGTTGGTATGTTGTTGTTTTTTTTCTATAGGAAAACGTCATAGGGAACCCAAGGCATGCTTCCTCACATTCATGGATAGCATTCCCGATAAACTCGTTGGCATAGATTAGTGCGCCTTACCTAGGGGATTCGAATTAGGCACTTGCTGACATGGAACATAGTAATTTACTGTCATGCACATTCCTTGAATAGTTTTCAAAACAACAATTTACTGTCATGCACGTTCCTTTACCCATGGAATGTTGAGGCTGACCTGCTCTCTGTAATATTTGAAAGTATTGATAGAGGAAAATAGAAAATAGGCTTTTCCTTTGGACTCTAGAACATATTCCAGTATCTGGTTTGTTGTATGTGAAAGAAAAACCCGAATCTTTGTTGTGACAAATTATTATTTTTTGTTGTGTTTCTCTTGGAGGTTTTGGTGAGAGAGCCAACTTCGAGTACATTATTGTTTGGTCAAGTCTAAGTTTTGAAATTTTACTTTAGCAATAGGCTACGCTTTGATATTTTTCACATGCCCAAATGCTTAGAAAGGTATTTTAAAAATAATAATATTGATGAAAAAATAGGCTTAGAACAACCATCCAAACACCTAACATAACCCAGATTTCAGACTTAGGTAGTCACTAATTAAATGACAATTTACAAGCACTTAAAATAATGAACAACAAGCTGAAATACTCATGCTGAGACTGTTAGCAGCAGAAAAATTAACATAACAGCAGTCTGAAAATTGCATGCACAGTGATTTTTGGTCAATACAAGCCCTGGAAAAACCCACAAGGGGAAAACCAGTCCAAGAGCAAAATTTATATTAAGCATGTACAGGAATTTACAGTGTTATAGGAGCTTAAAAAAACATTTAATTGGATTGTACTAGCACCTAGAAAAACATGCCCACCTCGAAATTCGTGCCCAAAACTGTTGTACATACCAATAGACAATACGGCATTCACTCCCTCAAAAACTGTGCCTAGAACAATAGTACAACCCAGCGGTATTGTATGGCCTCTACTGCCTCGATTTTTGTGCCCACCTCAAATTTTGTGCAGACCCTCAATTTCCATGCAGCAACAAACTTCGTGGACAGCGTGTCAACATAACTATACGACCCAACAAATAGAAACAACAAGATGCCTTGGGATTTGGGCAACCTCTTCTTGGGATAAGAGTCCCTCACCTAGGGATTCGAGCCACGCACTTGAGAATATTGCTCTCTCTCACACACTCAACAATGCCAAATGCTCAAACTCTTGGAAAACTGTGTCTTGCACACTACCCTAGGCTTGCTCTTATAATGGTAAAATGACTTTTCACCTTCCTCATCCCTAAATCCGACAAACAAGATCTAATCTTGTTATCAAGGCACAAGATTCATTCCCTCCAAAAATGAATCGATTAGACTTTTAAAAAAAGTAATTTCACTTTATGAAATACGTGCACTTTTATTTCATAAAGTCACTTTATAAAAAATAAACTACGAACATTACATAAAAACTCACTTTATTAAAGAGCCACTTTATTGCAACTTTATAAAAGTCAAGTGCCTAGGTAATGTAAAAGTACGGTCTCTTCTGCATACAAGACAAATATGTAGAGTGCCTCCCGAGCTAAAGAGATAACAAATATAAAATCAATTTATGCATTCTAAATAATCATGATGATTGACATGGTTGGAATTTTAAAAACATTTCACTTTTCAAAATTGACAGTTTAATCATAAAGTCCAAAACATAAATTATATTTGATGAATAAAATGCTCCATAACAAGTATTTTTCTCATCAAATTTCATACATTGATGACGAGTTTTCATTGAATAATAACTTTTCTGCTTTATTATCTATAATCTAACAGTGAGAAAGGGATATGATTATATCAACCCTGCAATATATGGAGCTGCTAACTAGAATAGCATTTGCTCCTTCAACATAGATTCAGAGGATATGCTATAAAATTGACATAAATGCAACCATAAGTTATCCTCTTAGCATTGTGATTTTATCGAAATCGTTAGATGGATATGTACATAACTCAGAGAACCACCCATATATAATGGCATTGGCAACATCGAAGACTTCTTAGATAAAATGGAACTTTCCATTGAAGAAAATAAGATAATACTTTCACTATATGTGGTAACCAAAAATAACTCCATAAATATATATTCAATATTTTGTATGCCACAAAGTTTAGGCAAAAGACAAATTTGAATTGCACCACCATTCTATAGAAGGCATTCTTGAACTTGTCACCCAGACATGACACCCCAGCCATTACATGGTGGCCCGATCACACGCACTATAGTATTGGGTTCTTCTTTATAGAAAGAACCACACCATGAGGGACACCAAAACAATTATAACAAAAAAAATACACCTATCAGAGATGTGTAACAATGTCCATCAATCAATTTTGAAGGAATAGATGTTGACACCGTTTCATTTTTCACACCCCTAACCCAGAGTTGACATTTCCTCGGACAATAGGCCACTGGACATTCTCTTAATATTTGAATGGTGAGTTATCATAAAGAAATGAAATTGAGCAACAATGGCTCTTGCTTCTATATGAAGTGGTTTTAGATGTCTTTCCTGACTTGGTACACTCCCTTCATCTAGTTACAAAGAAGTTTTGAGTTGGCGAAGACACAAATGTCGATGGCACCATACAATTTGGTTGTTTTTAGCCCTTCAATAAGGGAAATGTAGTATGCTTCGTTGTTTGTTGTCCTTCCACATATTTCTCTCTTTTTTTGGAAAACCTTATTCAAAGCATTATTCTTCAAGACATATTCAATGTTTGCTTGGAAAACACTACTTTATGTTGATAAACACTATCATACTTTCCCAAATTTGCATGTATAACGAGATCAAAATAATACTTGTACAGTATGTGTACCTCGAGGGCATGTATCACAAAAACAAAATTATACTTGCATATATTTAACTGTCCCTGCAATTCAACCTCTACCCCCTAATGCATTTCAAAGTGTTTATGTAACTGTCCCCTCAATTCAATCTCTACTCAAGCCTCCTATGCATTTCAAAGAGTTTACTTCACTGTACTCTCAATTCTATCCATACTCTAAAAAAATGTTCAAATTTCATCTTACTGTCTTGTACATTACAAACATAAAGACCTCTAGCTATCAAATTTTAACCATGCAAAGAATACCTTTCCCGAGTCAATATGATCATAGAGAGCCATTGACAAATTACTTCATTTCAACATTAATTTTCTTTAATGTCTAGTGATGAATAATAGATTTATAGTTAGGCTTGTTACTGGTGTTGGCTTCCACTGAAGGGTTTTGTTTTCAACATTAGTAGATTAATGGTGAGTTATATTCATGAACATTGTTTTCATGGAGGATTCCATGGAGAGGTGTGTGAGGATTTGGTATGAAATATGGGAGTTTTAAAAAATTAGGACCATTCCTTATTTGGTTTGTTTGGAGTATTTGGATCGCACACAATGCTATACTATTTTAAAACAAAGCAATTCCAACGTTTCAAGTTTGTGCCCATACATCTGATCTTTACAATCATTTCAAGCATTCAATGAATACCAAGTCCATAAGACAGGTGGGTGAAGTGAAGATTGACAAAAATATTCCATGGAAGTTTTATTATGACACTTGTCAGGGACCAGATTCAACATGCAGTAATGGGGAATTCTACATTTCTTGGAAATTCATTCAAATCCAATCAAAACCGATTTGGAACAAGATTCCAATAATTATGCAGATTTCAGAACTCTCAAGCTTTACCAAATTTTATGTTTTTAAATCATCAAGGCATAATCAGATGAATTCATCCAAAGTAAAATTAGTTTTTGACAATTTGCTTTTGTTCCACCCTGAAAAATTGGATAGGTAATTTTATGTTTAACTGTTAACAAGAGATACATGAGAGATCAAACAATTCACGAAGAATTCTAGAGTAGGCCCAAGGAAGAGATTCTACTATATATGATTATGTGTCGAATGGTAGCCTTGATAAGCGCTTGTTTGAGAGTACACATAATATGTTGAATTGGGAATAAAGGTATACAATTTTGAAAGGGGTGGATTCGGCTTTGCTTTATCTTCATGAAGAATGGGAGCAACGAATTCACAACCATGATGTCATCTTGATCCAATCTGCCGGATCCCCCTGGTATTTCAATATCTTTGCATAAGAAAATCTCAATTTTTTACTTTGATGCAGAACTTATATGAAGCTCAATTTTTATCTTAGACGCAAATCCCATCTAGTGGATCCTCACTTGCACAACGATTTATTAAGGTTGGTCACTGTTATTATTTCATTGTTTGACAAAAAATATCTTCTTCATCATGAAGCTTGTTGATGAAGTTGAGATACGGGGAGAGTTGTACCGATACGAGGATCTTAATTTTAGTGGTAAATAGGGTGCAACAAATTATTAATGGTATGTTTCCCTGATGTCGGAGTAATCTATCTTCTTCATCATGAAGCTTGTTGATGAAGTTGAGGTACGAGGACAGTTGTACCGATATGAGGATCTCAATTTTAGTGGTAAATAGGGCACATCGAATGATTAATGGTTTGTTTCCTTGATGCCCATTCAGGATATGGGGTCCTTTTAATAAGTTATTGTAAAAACCAAATGTTTGAAAAGGAATTAAGGTCTCTATGAGATCCATTTTTCTGTGTGGACAAGGATTTAAGGTCTCTGTAGGAATTTCTCTGATACCCACACACATATAGGATTCTTAGGTTTGTTTCAATCTGTTTTCTGGATGCCCATCTGCTCATTTGGATATAAGGTTATTTAAGGTCAATTTCCTTGATGCGAATTTGGCCAGAAGGCTCCAGGGTCTATTTACTTGATACATTGTATTCAAAGGTAGGATGAAATTCTAGCTGGAAGTTTATGTTTTTAAATTTTTGAAAGGCTTTCGAACATCAGGTGGGATGCACTCGTTCCTTTTTATTTTGCTTGCAGCAGCAATCTGAGCTAACGTTACATAAAATTTCACTCAAACAACTATTAATTTCATTTGCAAAGTCTCAACGAGATCTAAGTTTAGCTTTCGTTTGATTTAATTTCTATGTCTAGGTCACAATTGACATGAAGAGCAATAGAACGTTATTAACAACAAGAAAAAATACGCAATATATGGGTATACACAACAATATAATGAAACTGGTGAATTAAGACATGCAGCTATAGAGAAGTAATTTGCATCAGTTGGTGGTCCAGGAGAAAGGTAATTACTTGGAGGAAACTGTCGACCCACTGGTTGTCTACGTTCAAGCTTGCAACACATGGGAGAGCGGTACGAAGTTGCAGTTTGCAGAATGCAGGGGAGGTGAGAAGGCTCAATCGATAGCTTGACTACAGTAGGAGTGTTTGGGTGCTCGCTCGATGTTCAAAAGGCCCATGCATTAATTGAGGGGGATCTCCTGGTCCAATCTCCCGATTCTATCGTTGACATAGACGACGGATGGGACCCGCGCCCGACTAGAGGTTACCATCGACGGAGGGAGTAGGAATCCGGACAGTTGGCGAGAGGAGGATCTTGTGAATTTGTTTTCAAATGGCGTGAGGGTCTCCTCGACAACACCAGATTGGCCCTGGCCCTGGGTGCAAATCATTGGGGAGATAGCTTACTCCTTTAACTTCTCCATCTTTTGGCCTCAATGTTGAACTTTTCAAATAATATATATTACTAGCACAACCACTTAACTTATGGCTGGTGAACATCGATATGCCACAAGTCAGCTACATGTTATCACTCTTCTTCTATTTAAACATGTGTCTGCCAAGAAGCACGTTATCCATGCACCAAATAAGACTTATCCATGCATAAGCTACAAGTTATCCATGCATCAACCGATTATTTTTTATATTCTTTTTTCTTTTATAATTGTTTATTACTAATTTTGAACCATAAAATCGATATCGATAGTACATTTGTCCCATCCTAGTGTAATCTAGGAAAAGCATAGATGCTAGTCTACCCCATATTCTAAGATATAAACACCTAAATAGGTATAAATTATCTTGTAAAAAACTATAAAATCAAGCAAACTTATATTGGAAAAATCAAATTAACTCATTTATATATATGGAATTTATAAGAAGAAAATAATTAACACGGTATTTTTATAAGAAATAAAATAATGGATGGGTTATCTAACTCCTAGAATTTAGAGATTCAAAGATTTACAGTTTTCTTTTTAAAATCACTCATAAAAACATT
Organism: Larix kaempferi; assembly: GCA_027924585.1. NCBI lineage: Eukaryota > Viridiplantae > Streptophyta > Pinopsida > Pinales > Pinaceae > Larix > Larix kaempferi. The sequence goes on from BSBM01000887.1 coordinate 744,352, forward strand.
CAAATTAAGCATACAAATTTGATGTTGTGGTGTAACCTTAATATTGTAAGAATGAAAAACAAATTAATAAATTTAAAGTTTGAGAAGTAGGTATATTTTTTACTTTTTATAACCATGGGAATTGGTAATTAGTCAAGATTTCCTATGCAAGGCCCAAGTTTAAATTCGACAACTGCCACTATAACCCAACGACATATCCAACAAGCTAGATATACCAATAACTCGTGACTTAACAAGGGTCGAGACGTCTCGGGGACACACATATATGGGGGTCCCACTCATGAGGGGCGCCTACCCTTCTAGATTTATCACAACAGGCTAATGTCTCATTGGGGATTTGAACCTGTGTTGAGAGAGTGTGAAACTTACCTCCTCACCATCCAAGTTATTCACCCCTCGACTGAGAAGGTGCAGTATTATGATGAGTTAAATGTAATGGTATGGGAACGAGTGGAAGAGTTAATGCCCCATTCAATGGAGGCTCAATGCACGAAGTTGAGTGAACTTTTTTGGGCCACCATAGTTTTCAAAAACTCATCCTCGTTACTTAATTCCATAACGCCTATGTGTTTTTGTTGGTCAAGTGTTAGGAACCCATGTCAACCCTTCTATTTACTTTGTTAGTATATTGTTGTTGGACGCATATACTTTGTAAGTCGTCCCGTAGTATTTGTTGATCCATAGTTTGTCTTATTGTTGTTGGATGCATATGCTTTGTAAGTCGTCCCGTAGTAATTGTTGATCCATAGTTTGTATTGGCCCATGGTTTGTATTGACACATGGTATTGACCCACGGTATTGGCGCCTAGACTTAGTATATAAGTTTGTGTTGAGACCAATGAAGGTACCGTGAATTTATTTGTATTGATCTTGCTCAAAGGAGATTTCCCCCTCGAAGTGGCCTGCGATCAATAAAAGTGATCTGAGTTCTGTTATTTCTGCTATCTCGTGTATTTTCATTAATTAATTGTTGTAGGTTCTTCACATCTGGTATCAGAGCACTTTCTTGGGCTCGTTAGGTGGAATTTCTGCCAAAATTTTTTTTCACATCTGTTGCAAGTTCGGATCTGGGAATAATCCCTATCCGCTTAATTGTGGGAAGTACTTGGGCATAAGCCCTAAAACTCATTGTGAGGAGTACCACAGGAACCCCAAAGTAGCTGGCCCATTGAGAGGACCTACCAGCAAAAATGGCAACGACCCCTACCTGATTGACTAGTTCCCACCCGTGAGGTAAACTAAGAACTGTCGTTTGTGGCAAAGCGATTATCAGTTTTACTTGAGCCATGGAGTGAGGGGTACTGCCCAATTACGCAAGCCATCAAATAGCATAGGTGGCCGAGTGAAACCCCTGAACTGTTAGGAAGCCGAACATACCTGGGATCCATATCTATTTTCAGCTGAACTGTTGCTGATCACTTCCGCGCCGTTTCATATCCATTCCAAGCCATTTCAGATCGATTCTGAAAGCCATTTCAAATCCAGTCGTTTTCGATCCATTCGACGTCGTTTCAGATCCATATGTTGCCAATCCCTTCCGCATTGTTTCAGATCCAATTGTTCTGATCCCTTCCATGTCGTTGCAGATCCATTTCTGGAAAAAAAAAAAAGTTTTTTCGCCATATCTGCCTTGTTTTAACTCCGTTTCCCTTGAAACTTCCCGGACACCCTTGCAATCCCATTCTGCATATTTCATTGCTGAGGACCCTATCCCAAATTCTACTTCCCAAAGCCAGAAATCTCACATTTGTCTATTTTTAGGGTTTGCCATAACTTCTTCAATTTTCACCCACTCGCCTCCAAATTTTTCCATTGTGTTCATTGCCTATTTCTACTTCTTTGTCCCTCTTTGACAAATTTTCTCATTCTTTCACCATGCTTCTGAAATCCTCATTTTTTGCTTCCATGTCCATCAAAAAGTGTCCAAAACCTAGTCAAACCCCAATTACCCATCCGAGTTTTTCCCAAATCCAAATTTCCTTTTACTAGATAAGCTTTTGTTTGTGTTTTTCTATCCATTCCCCCCCCCCCCCAAAAAAAAAAAAAACTATTGGTTATGGTTGTCACTCGCGCAGGAGCAAAAACCATGGAGGAAGCACTTGCAGCCATCCAAACCAAACTCCAAGATCTGGATGAAAAATTTCTCAGCCTCCATCTTCAACATTCAGCCATGAACAATAACCGACAGCAAGAATCTTCTACAACCAATGGGTTCTCTTCTTCCAACAATTTTCGTGGTACGAAGATTGAATTTCCTCGCTTCAATGGTACTGATCCGACTGGATGGATCTATCATGCAGAACAGTATTTTATTTTGCATAATACTTTTGATGTCCAAAAAGTTCCACTAGAATCCTTTCATTTGGAAGAGGAAGCCCTTCAATGGTACCGTTGGTACATCAAGGCTCATGACGAGCCAGAATGGATAGATTTTTGCCAACTCCTTTTGCAACAATTTGGTCCTAGTGCTTTTGATGACTTCACCGGAGCACTCACTAAACTTTGTCAAATTGGCACTGTGAGAGAGTATCAGACAGAATTTGAGAAACTAGCCAATCACACAGAAGGATTGTCTGATGAATTCTACAGGAGTTGTTTTATCAGTGGTCTTAAGGATGAAATCCGGTCAGAGGTTAAAATGTTCTGTCCCAACACAATGATGGAAGTCCTAAGGTTGGCTAAGTTGGCAGAAGACAAGATTGCAGCCCAACAATGCTCCAAACCCACTTTTGTTCCCTTCCGAAATATGGGTTCTCAACGACCTCCCATCCCGCCATCTCCTCGACCAACTCCTATCAAGCATTTGTCTGAAACAGAGATGCAGGCACGCATAGAAAAATGGGTTTGTTACAATTGTGATGAGAAATTCACTTGGGGACATAGATGTGTTCAACAAAAGCTCTATCTCTTGGATATGGATTCTCCGCTTGTCTCTAAAATTGGTGAAGAAGCTCCACATACAATGGATGATCAGGTCGACATTCAGGAGCCACCTATTGAGCCCCCATCTCAGGATGAACAACTAGAGATATCTCTCCATGCTTTATCCGGCGTCACCACCCCCCAAACAATGCGGGTCAAGGGTTACTTCAAGAATCTTCCTCTTACAATACTCATTGATTCTGGTAGCACTCATAACTTCATTGAACCTCGGATCGCCAAACAGGCTGATTGTTTTGTCCATCCTTGCTCCAACTTTGAAGTCATGGTTGCCAATGGGGGCACCTTACCTTGCAAGGGGAAGTGTCACAATGTGTGTATCTCCCTGGAAGATTATAACCTGCGCTCTGACATGTTTGCCTTGTCCCTAGGAGGATGTGATGTGGTTTTGGGCGTCCAATGGTTACGCACACTTGGCCCCATCTTATGGGATTTTGCTAAACTTTGGATGCAGTTTTCAGTCAATGGGAAACAACACAAATTTAAGGGCTTACAACAAGGGTCTCTCTGCATCATCAGTTCACATCGCCTGGAAAAGATCCTTAAGAAGAATTCACATGTTTTCATCGCTCAACTCCATTCCATTCAGATGCACCCATCAACGGTCTCCCCTACTTCCTTGGATATATATGCAGGTGTCTTTGCTGAACCAGTGGGCTTGTCGTCTTCAAGAGACCTTTCCGGTAAGAATTTAGCCGCATCTACATCTCAGCAGGAAATGCTGGCTATTTTGCATGCAGTACAAAAGTGGCAACCATACCTATTAGGGAATTATTTATGCATCAAGACTTATCTCCAGAGTCTGAAAAATTTCCTGGAACAATGAGTCTCCTCCCCAGCACACCTGAAATGGGTTATCCAACTCATGGGTTATGCCTATGCGATCACTTACAAGAAGGGTAAGGACAATATGGTGGCAGATGCTCCTTCTCGCACATTTGATGACCCAGTTTCTCTTACAGCTATTTCTCTGCTTGTTCCAAATTGGTTGCAATCTGTTCAATAGCGATATCTCTTCTATGAACTCCATGCTTCTTCATCAGTAGGGCACTTTGGGTTCCTCAAAATGTATGATCGGGAACAATGTAACTTCTTTTGGCAGGGATTGAAAATGACAATTCAACAAATGGTGGCTGACTGTGATACTTGCCAGGTCAACAAGGGTGAAACGACACTCCTTTCGGGATTGCTCTAACCCTTGCCCATCCCTACACAGATTTGGACAACTATTTCTATGGATTTCTAGAAGTGTTCCAGTGGTACAATACCACATCTAAAAGGACACCATATGAAGCATTTTATGGACAGGCACCGCCAGTTCTTCTTCCATACACCCTCAGCAGCTTCCTAGTTCAGGCAATTGACTCGATTCTTCGAAACCGTAATCAGATTCTTCTCATTCAGCAGGACAATCTTCACATGGCAAGAATTCAACTGAAACAACAAGCCGATCATCACCGTTCTGAGCGCACTTTTCACGCAGCTGATATGGTTCTTCTTCGTCTACAGCCTTCTAAGCAACCCTCCCTGAATGCAACCCGAGGATGCTACAGGGGAACCACTCCTTCAGATTCTGCATCAATTTCCACATCTAAAGCTTTGAGGAAAAAGCTTTTTCTAAGGGAGAGGGGATGTTAGGAACCCATGTCAACCCTTCTATTTACTTTGTTAGTATATTGTTGTTGGACACATATACTTTGTAAGTTGTCTCGTAGTATTTGTTGATCCATAGTTTGTCTTATTGTTGTTGGATGCATATGCTTTGTAAGTCGTCCTGTAGTAATTGTTGATCCATAGTTTGTATTGGCCCATGGTTTGTATTGACACATGGTATTGACCCATGGTATTGGAGCCTAGAATTAGTATATAAGTTTGTGTTGAGACCAATGAAGGTACCATGAATTTATTTGTATTGAGCTTGCTCAAAGGAGGTTTCCCCCTCAAAGTGGCCTGCGATCAATAAAAGTGATTTTGAGTTTTGTTATTTCTGCTATCTCGCGTATTTTCATTAATTAATTGTTGTAGGTTCTTCACATCAAGTTGTGCAAATTCGAGGCTAGCACCTAAACTGATTTTAGAGGTGCAAAACATAAGTAAGATAAAACACATATGTATTATAATGCATATGTGTTAAACACATATGTGTTTTATTGTTCATTAAAAATTAAAAAATAAAGGAAACTTGCGGCCTCCTATTCTCTGCTATTCTCCCATTCAAAGGCACACTTGGAAAGAACACACTTGAGAAAAAAAATGCATCTAAGATTTGGAGAACACCACCAACAACACAGCCCTCTCGTTAGTCTCATAGCTCTAATGGTCAACATTGTTGAGGTATGTTTATTTTATTTCTCCTTGAGTTCATTTGATTTTTTTGTTAACTTGGTATTAAATTGATTGAGTTTGATGAATTTTTGTGTCATAAATAGTGATATTAAATTGTTTTCCATGGATCCCCAAACTGGTAAATATTGATCCTCCAAACACAAAAAACCTAAACCCGAAAAATGTTGATCCCTAAAACCCAAATCCAAACCAAGAGGCATAAATGGAAAACCGAGTGGGTCAAAATCCCAACCCTCCCCAAAATCCTAATGTTGAGATTTTGGCAGAATTGGGAACTTTGAGACACCTAAGATCTATGTTTAGGGAGAGAGGCCAAATCTATCACTCGCTTGGGCAAGCACTTGACTCTATCATTGAGATGATGAGCATTATACAACATTACATATTATAGGGAGGAGCAGTTGTGTTTTTATGCAAACATGCTTATTTTCCAAGATATCAAAATATTAAATATTAATAAAAGACATTATCTATAGCATATTCTGAGGCCTTAGCACTAGATTGATGCCCCCGACTAGTAGACAACACATATCCATTTATTGGTGCCTAGAACCCTCTATAAAGGCTAATTGGATGGATCAATGGCACATGGTGTTTGATGAAGACCTTCATGGAAATCAAGAGATGCCATTGTACTTTCTCAAAAAGTTATTTGTTGAGTTTATCTTGCATAAACATGTGAACTATTTTGGTATTTTAGAGTTCCAGGGTGGTGGATGAGGGATGCACCAAAATATATTGCTTTAACTAATCTAAAACATCTGTGTCGCCCTCCTCGCTCTTAAAAAACTCCCTCTTTGTACCCTCTTGCACCCATATTACTTGATAACACACAAGGTGTGTTGTTACAATTATCGTTAACATTGGTCCACCATGGCACATTTGTTGGGAGCCATATGCAATTCAAAGAGGAGTCCCCCAATACTTCTCATGGTCATGAGGATTCACCCAATGGTGGTAATGGCATGGGAAAGTCACCTAACACTACTCATGGTAGACAAGAGTCGTCTATTGTTGCACAAGATAGGCCTATAGAGCATTTTTTACTCGCACATAATTACATATCTTGCGGTACACTCTGCTACGAGCCTTCCTACGAGTTTCCTAGTGATGGATTCGTTCAATATGTGAGTCCTGCAATCCTTACATAGGTTCTTAGATATATTTAATAGTTAGTTTTTTTATCAAATATATTTTATCATTTTTTAAAAATTTTCTGTTCATTTGTTTAATTGGTATCCAATGATACTCCTCCATCCCATAGCGATCCCTCTTCATCGATGGATTTAAATGAAATGGTCAATGTTGCATGTCATTGATCTTTCACCGATGCAAGTATTGATAATATTTTTTAATTTATCTAATTATTTACTGTATTTTTAGGAGTGGACAATGATATATCTATTTATCTATTTTTTTTATAATGTGAGTATGTGTTGTCATCCAATTCTTCTATCATTCCAGGGCCCCATCATGACCTGCAAGTAAAGTTTCAAGTTTTTTAGTGCATCATTATTCAAATTTTGATTTTTAAATATCTAAGTTGCTTCATTGACTTGTGTTATTTGACAGACTCAAATGGACCCTAGACAACAATCATGTATTATTTATGCATCAACTATCGACGCATCCACTTCTTTGGCCTCAGAGAAACCTTTCACTCAAGGGATGGGCATGCCATCACCTTTGATCTCTCATATCAACTATAGATGAGTGTAGTTCTATTTTTAATTATCTAACTTGTTTGTTGGCGTGTGTTTTTGGTTTGTAATTGGACATGCTCAAATAATACCCTCCACAACAATTGTCTACTACTGATGGATCGATTGTTGAGCCATCCATTGTTGTGGCCTCTGAGAAACTTGTGATTGGAGGCATGGGCATTCTATCTCATGTGGTCTCTTAGGTATATATATCTCTCGCTCTTGGAGAAAAGTTCATTGTATGTACATGCATCATTTTCAGTATTTGATTTTAAAATATCTAACCTCATTAATTGATGTGTAAGTTTATAGTCCATTATTGGGAAAGCTAAAAATGACCATCTAGAGAAGTCATTGATTGTTAAGGAATCCATTGTTGTGGCCTCAAAGTAGCCTATGACTAGAAGCACGAGCATTCTATCTTCTTTGATCTCTTAGGTACATGTATCTCCCGCTCTCAAACAAAAGGTAATTATAGGTACAAGTCATCATTGCAAAGTATCAACCTGTATGATTCTAAATTCCTTGATTGGCATGTGTTTGCAGTTTATTATTGGGCAGACTCTCGTGCATACTCTCAAGGCATTCATTGTTGTTTCTTCAGAGTAAAATGTTCAGCTGATGGCTCTGCCCTAGTTCACACCACTCATAAGAATGATCTACTTACATTTAGTGAGTTTTTGTTTAATTGAAATGTCATCTTAATAATTGTAGGAACTTGTTAATTTTTAAAATTATTAAACCTTATAATTGGTGTTTCATTTTCAAACTCCAAAAATGAACACCAATCCTCGACCCATGATATGGCAAACTATTTGAGCATAGGGAAGAGGAAGATCAACTTTTCTAAGGCATCTGACAATGGTGGGGGGGAGTGGGAGTCGTTGAGTTTCACACATTGTACATTTGTACTTTGGGGTTGTCATAATGTACTATGGGAATTATGTGCCATGAGTATAATACATGGATACTTGTGCTTAATATTATGTTTAATGCATAGATGCTTATGCCTAATATTATGTTTAATACATGGATGAATCAAAAGTATGAGTTAAAATTTAAGATTTTTTATTTTAAGATGTGCTTCAGTATGAATCATGAGTATGAGTGGAACACTATGATTATTTGAAAAACGATTTGTATTCTAAGCATTTTTGAAATTCATGCTTAAAAATTTAACAATGGAGCTAGATGAGGGTTTGTACAAAGAAGTATATGTATAACAAAAGGATTTTTTGCATCATGGAATGGAACACTTTTTTTTCACATATGTTGTGTTGAATTGAATAAGTGACTATCTATGCTTGGTAAGATGTAAAACAAAAAACAACAATTACTTTAACCAATTGATAACACATGTTGATCCTTAATCTTGTTTGGAATGTACTAACCTTGTTCAGCACCAAACACATGCACCTTTGACATGTCTAAAGGCTAAAATAATCTCTATTCTCATTGGTTGTCATCTATTTCTTAATAGTATGTACCTCCCCACAACATAAAATCCATCACATAGCTCACACCTAGTTAATCTTATAATCACATTAATGAATGCACCATTTTAAGTGTCACTTAATAAAAGCTTCGCGAAGAAGCTGAGCAACCTTTTGTTTCTGAATCCCTACTTGAATTCATGTGTTATGAGCATTGTTGATCCTTGTCTATATGACAATTGGCATCACATTTTGTTCCCATACTTTACTTTTTTGGATCCCATATTGGCCATAATATCATTTCCTTTGTTACCTTTGCCTATGCTCTTGGCTTTGTAAAACATCAAAAGAATTAGTCATGGGTTACGAGTGTAAATTGTAATAACATTGATAATTTATTGATAATATTATCTACAATTGTGTAGCTTAGATGCATCTAAAATGTTGATTCATAGTTATTTTATTTAATTGGTAATGCAATGTGTCTGATTGTTAAAACTGATGGCATGGTGATATTGTTGGTATTTAATATTTGATTATTATTTGAGCACATTCCTTGGCCTCTCAACCCGTTAATATATAATTCATGGCATATTGATTATTACAATCGATCCTTAATGTGAACAAAACACATATGTAATAATTGAATGCAAATCCCTCAACAAACCTTGGATCTCGTAATATTGGTGAAGTTCATGATATAGATAGTGGTGTATCTCCATTGCTCTTATAGTGTTGTGATAGAATTGTCACTCTTCAATAGAAACCTCAATATCTACTACTACTTCTCCTTTCCTAATAAGATATACAATTACCATGACTCCCATGGATAAGTAAGATTGTGATATACTCAATATATGAGAATAAGATGAAGTGTTCATGCATCATATGGATAGTACACAAAACACATCCTTTCTTATATAGGTGTCCACAATAATGGGTGTCAAACTCATCATAAAATTTTGAAAAATCTACCTTAGTAGTGTGTGGACAACATTATCATGTCATCCTTACCCAAACACAGGTGTTGAAACTTAGAACAAACAATTTTGCTGCTCAGTTTGGTTTTTAGGCCCCAAGACTAGTTCGTCACGTGTTCGTGAATGGCCCTAGGTAGCAAGTTAAAACTCAACATAAAATGAAAATTAGGACCAAGATTGATGAACCGTTCATTTTTTTGGACTCGTGACATCACATTACTACTAGGGATGCCCCTCTCCCACAGGTCCCATGGATCAAACCTTGCTTTATTTGACAATTCTCGAAACTAGGGTTTTTCATTAGTAACAACCAATACAAAATTTGCATTAAGGGGTCAAAATTTTAAAAATATACCTTGGAAGTGTGTGGACAACAATACCATTTCAATCTCACCCAAACACATGTATTGAAACTTATGATAGCCATTTTTGTTGCTTGGTTCGAATTTTAGACCCCGAGACCAATTTGTCATGTGTCCTTGTATGGCCCCAAGTAATGAGTTTAAAATCGCCATAAAATGAAAATTGAGACATGGATCGATGAACCGTCAACTCCGTTGGAATTGTGGCATCGTATTACTGTTAGGGATTTCCCTCTCCCACGATTCCCATGGCTCAAACTTTATTTTATTTGATGATTCCTAAAACTAGGTTTTTTCTCCATAATAGCCAGTGCAAAATTTGCATTAATGGGTCAAATTTTTAAAAACATACCCTAGAAGAATGTACACAACAATATCATATCGATATTATCCAAACACATGTGTTGAAACTTACAATAGTCAAATTTGCTACTTGATTTGATTTTTAAGCCCTGGGACCAATTCGCCATGTTTCCCTTAATGGCTCTAGGTAGCGAGTTGAAACTCACCATAAAATGAAAACCAAGAGCTAGATCGATGAATCATCAATTTTGTTGGACTTGTGAAATCATATTACCATTACGGATTCCCCTCTCCCATGAGTCCCATGGCTTGAACCTTGTTTTATTTGATGATTCCAAAAACTAGGACTTTGCTCTGTAACAACCAATACTAAATTTGCATTAAGGGGTCAAATTTTGAGAGCTCTACCTTTGGATCATGTGGAAAACAGTCTCACATCGGCCTTTACTCAAACACATATACTAACTCAAGAGAGTCAATTTTGCAGCTCGGTTTGGTTTTTAAGCCTTGGGACAAATTCACCATGTGTTCTTGAATGACTCTAGGTAGAGAGTTGAAACTCACCATAAAACAAAAAATGGGACCTAGATCAACATATCGTCAATTCCGTTGCACTCGTGACATCATATTACCACTAGGGATTCCCCTCTCCCACGAGTCCCATGGATCGAACCTTGTTTTATTTGACAATTCTCGAACTAGTGTTTTGCTTAGTAACGGTTAATACAAATATTACATTAAGGGGTCATATCTTGAAAAATATAGCCTGGAAGTGTGTGGATAAAAATATTACATCAATCCCACCCAAACACACATGTTAAAACTTACGACAATAAATTTCGCTGCTCAGTTTGGTTTTGAAAATCGGGATCCAGTTTGTTCTTGGTGCCTTCATGTGCCATATATCCAGATGGTAACCTAAGCATATGAGAGGTTAAACATTATAACTTCCAAAAGAAAATAATAGTAACTCAATGAAATTGGGAAAATTGAATGAAAGCATAAAAGAAACTCACCTTCAAATAAGAACATATTCATTGCATCGCTCACTTGAGTAGGCCAATCAGATAACCTTTACTGCTAATAGTATCCATCAATTTCTCTTGGAATGAAGTGGGATGTACCATACACGTGACTTGTGTTTTCCGGAAAGTGTATGTAACTTGCTGCTTGTACTCACTGTTAAGTTGGTGAAGTGGTATACAACAATACATCGTATGTAATCTCAAAATGCATACCCCTCCATTTTTTGTTGTGCAACTAGTATAAAGTATCCACCTTTAATAACAATTGAGGCAATCTGAAATTCAATATTTTCATCATATGTTACTAGTTTGAGGATGGTTTGCTTTCCCCCTAGGAACTATGGCAACCAATATTCAGTATCCCATGCATTTTTTTTCGAGGAAACCATTGCATATATGTGACTTACAAGACGAAATAAAAATTCTATGAAAATTGTTAAAAACTGAGGAGCACGTACTAAGAAATAAGTTTATCGGCACATCACAACTTTTAATGATTGCCTTAAACAAAATATATTCGCACATGCTTATACAAGATATCATACATGATTATAATACGTAGAAATGAATGTTCGATACTCGTCGAGAGGGGTTATTTCAACAACCACACACTCATCGACGCCGAGTGCTACTCGATCCCATGTATAAACCAACTCCATTGATTCAGTCTCATCACATTCACTATTGCTACACAAATGATAAAAACAAGCCATATTTCTTGTACAAATTTCTAGGGCCAAGTTGTTTGAGCTTATAATTGAATGAAATTGCCAAGTTCCATGCACTATGTTGACCCAATGTGTGTGTGATCAATCCACATTTGTCACATCCCATAAAATTCTCCACGCTTGGTTTATCCTTGTTGACGTCTCTCCCATCACTAATGCACACCATTGGACTATAGACCTAGCATCTCAAAGTCGACCAAGCGTTGTAAACTTCAACTCTTCCCTATATAGGGCAATTTTTATGCACGCACCAGTGCCATCATTCTCTCCTTTTCCATGTCCAGTCTCAAAATTGTTCCATATATGTGGCACCCCATATGTTATTTGTAACAAACAAAATCATTGAAATACATGCACATTTTTTAACTGACCTATGCAACCATTTAACCAAATCCAATGTTGAAAAAATGGTATATCCCTAGCAATCAAGTGATCATAAAACATATGAAAGTAGTGTTGCACATAATATACAGCGTGGGTCTGGTTATCACTTATGTAGAAGTGACACTTTTTCAATATCACCTGTGTCTATTCACTACTTTATGGCCAATGGCTACAAGTGTTATGCACCTTTATGATGACTTGATATGAATGATAATATTGACTCTATATCTCATTTTGTGGTTGTAGGGTGTATTTTTTGACAAAATCAACCATTGTCAATATTGTTCCAAGGGGAAATATATCTATGCATATTCTGAGTTGCTCATCTTGTCACTGAGCCATATGGACATGATAAATGTAATGCTGGATATTTCCAGGGATATCAGGAATGAAAATGGATATATGAACCTCTAGGAAAAGAAAATAGGTATTAGAATACTACACACACATACAATATATTGTTAAGGTCACAACCAAGCCAAGCACCAATTTAATGCATGAGACCCCCTTGTTTGTGGGACAAGGGACCCCCCTTTGAACAACTATGTAACTGCTAAAGTCCACAAAGGTGCCACATTCATTGCAAGTGCTATCTAAACAATGTTTTGCATAATTTGTGTACCCATCTTGCTTGAGACACATGATGTTATGGACTAAGTCTCTCATTGTAATGGCTGTTATTGTACTTGAGCATTCCTACACATGATTTGAATGCAAAAAGCGATGTATATGTACAAAATTTTGGTAATGATAATCAAAGTCTAAGTATGTGGTATCTGCAACAATAAGTGTTACATATGGTGTTGATTCTAACATACTAAGGTTTTCATTTCTCGAAAGATCTATAGCCAAGCCTCAACTCTTTGTGTACAACTTTAAAGAAATCAAAAGGTTGAGTTTTCCCATGGCAAGATAGTGGTTAATGTGGGGTTCATGATCCCTATAACCTCTTTTGCATTAAAATGCATCCTCTATGTTGGAAGAAGGCCTAACATTATCATGCCAAAATGACTGCATTAATACCTTCACTTCTTCGACCAACTTCATGTCTTTACATGGAGACCTACTACTAATTGCCCATAAATTTTCCATTTCTCACTACGTGTCAAGATTGTCTCTTCTAATAGATTTTTTTTAGGGTTTTGGGATGTAGTTTAACAATTTGTGATGTGCACTTAAGAAAATGGCATTGTACTGTACTTCTACTTACAGTCGATTCAACCAATACATGGTAGGGAACATTAGAGTCGCATAAAGGAGACTTTTTCCTAGTGGATTTGAATGCATCAACAAGGGATTTTACTATATTATTACTTGATTTTGTATTTCTAAAAGTTTTGATGCTTGGCCAGTTATCAAAGTACTTTTAGCCCACTCAACTTATCAACATGTATCCTATGCTAAAAAAGTATACTTATTCTCCCTTCTTTGTGTTATACAAAGTTCTCTATCCCTCAAAATGGCTTCAAGGCACGTTCTTAAGTGTAGCCTACACAAAACAATTAGCTATAATGAAAACGAAGAAGCAATATGCTAATTTAGTCTCCTTTATTGTTTTTACTATGTAGACACACTAACAACCCATAGGCCAATCCAATAAACTAAACTCTGAAAAGTCTTTTCCCTCTCTTCATTTGTTGACTCTCTTATGTCTTTTGTGCACTTCGACAAATAATGCTTCTTGTGTTATGTTCAAGTTTGAGTGCAATATTAGGCCCGTGTTAGCTAGATTGGGTGACTAGAGGTAAAATCTAATCCTCTGCTAGCTTGTCCCCAGGTTGTATGTGATACATAAACTACAGGATTATAGCGTCACGATTTCACCAACATGAATGCTTACAACTATGAAAGAAACTCTAAAACATTTACAACAATAAATCGTATTGGAAATTAACTCGATAGCACCAAGGAATAAAGGTCAAAACACGTTGAGCTATCAACTCCACAATGCAGGATCTGTGTATGTTCTAACAAATTAAAAATTGTGTAATGATGAACAACAAAACACCAAGGACGAAGACATGGAAACGGTAGGGTTTTTTCTCTGCAACTAGGGTTTGGTAGTCGGATTCTGAAGATGATTTTGGTGGCCATGGATCCTTCCATGGCCGCTCTCCTCCTTCTCCCTTGAGTTTGCTGCCTGTTTTGGCTGACTGAAGGTGTTTTATTTCCCCTTTGGAACGTTGACGGTGCCTTGGCGCGGAGACCCATTGGGTAGCAGGTTTCTTTTGCTTCCCAGTGGCGGCGGTGGTGGTTTTTGTAAAGAGGGGAGTTGATCCGGGGCTGGGCGATCTTGGCTGGGTGTTGACGGCGGTAGCAGAAGTCTGTTGAGCAACGGGCTCCAGTTATTTCTCTGTTGACGGTGGATCGGCTGAGGATGTTGCGTGTTGGGGCTTCTTTTCCTTGGATCGTCGAGGTGGGCGAGCGTTTGCTCTGGAGGTAGACTCACGGCGGCGGCTGCTTCACATTTGGTCCTCTTGTCCCTGGATAGCCGAGGGGGGCGAGCATTTTGCTCTGAAACAGTCTCATCGGTGACTGCTCCCTTGCTGGGGAGCCGCATATGTTTGGTCGAGGATGGCGGGCGAGCACGGCAGGCCCATGTACAACACAGTGGCGGCTACATCAGGCCGGGGTGCCATTTCTGTGGGATCTCGAGGGGATTTCATTTGACAGTCTGGGGTTTAAATCTTTGCTGAAGCTAGTGGCACTGTTTCCTTCTCAAGTCTTTTGGAAATCGTTTTCTTTACCTTTTTTTTGTTTGTTTTTTTTCACCTTTTATCTACGACATTTTCCTGCTGGTATTTTTACCTTGTATGTGAGCCATTCATGGCTAACCATAATTAGGTTTTTCAGAGGTAACTTCTGAGGTGCCTTATATATGCTTTTTATTTATATGAAGCTGAAAAGTTTGTTGCAGCCCTCCTGCATTTATTGGTACTGCTTAGCAGCATTTACACTCTTCAAGAGTGAAGAAGATCCAATGTAATTTTGTACTCGCAAGATGAAATAAAATTACGCTTTTTTTTTCCCAGGAAAAATCGAGGAAAAAAAAACAAAACATCAAGGACGTCTCATAGCATACAGTAAATAAAAAAATGCAGCACAACAACCATCACGCATGGAACAACATTACATATGAAGACTATGTTTACCTTGGAAACCTAAAATGGGAAAACCAACATTCAAAGGATTTAGCCAAATCTTTTAATTTTTGACAATATGCAAGTTGCATACTCTCAAGAGGCCTTTCTATCTCCCTCGGGAATTCAAACAACATTAAATTCACTCTTTTCTCCCTCAAATCTCCCCCCAAGTCCCCAAAGAAGAATGAGTAAATAGGAGGACAGTTGGCCTACGGGGATAGCTAGAAGGTCAAGCATCCCCAACACTTCAACTTCCCAAAGATTTCATGGTAGCATTCTCTATTCTTACACATGCACATGATATTTGTTTCCTTGACTTTTAGAATCCCTCCTTCAACAATGACCAATCTGGAAGTCACAATCATCTCCTTCTTCATGTTCTGGAACCTTCTTTTGACTTTCTTCTTAACATGCTAAGAAACAATGCAGTTGCAATGGATTGGATCCATATGAGTCCAATAGTCTAAGTTTCCTATGAAAACACTTTACTCGCAAAGACAAAATACGGACGAGTCTGAGTTTTCTAAGGAAACCTGGGCTCTTGGGGTCCAGTTTTTCAAATAAACAATGCACTTTCAAAAGATCGTATCCAAATGAGTCCGGAATCCAAGAGCCCAGGTTTCCTTAGAAATAATCCACTCACATTGAATACGGACGAGTTTGGAATCTGAGAATCTTAATTTTACAGGAAACGACTTGATCATAAGAGGGTTGGATAGGGACGAATCCACGAGTCTGGGTTTTCTAGTAAATGACTTGATCATGAGAGGGATGGATCTTGACGAGTCTAAGATTCTGGGGTTTCAAGTTTTATGAAAAATAATTCATTCATGATGGACTCGACCTCGGGTGCCACATCACACCAACACATTTCCCCAGTTTGGAATCCAGATGTTTGGGGTTTTCCAAATAAGCTTTGTCTTGAAGGGTTGTTCTGGATGCCACGTCACGTGAACTTTGCCCATTGCGGACCACAGATATGGATATGTGGTAAGCATTGGATCTCGCGCTCCAGTTTTGTTGATGAGGTTCTTGGTTTATGCAGGAAGACGACTATAGAGATGCCATGGGGACCTTCACACCACCACTATGTCTTCTAACCCATCGTTAATAATGAAAATGATCTTGCCAATATTTAACTAGGACAAAACTAAATCCATTATTCTTTAGATACAAATTTGGATAAAAAATCCCCATTGGAAGGACTTGTGTCCCAAAAATATTCCAAGGAGAGATGTGGGAACCTGCTTTCAATCTGATTCCTCTCATACGATTTCACCTTTTGTGGAGTCCATCTTCTTAGATCAATTTTCAATAGTTCTTGTCATTGTCTTCGAGTCACCCGCTCCTTAGGTTGTAGCACTGTGTCTTCCTTCAACTCCACTAGTGTGTGTTGTGCAAGTTCTTCAACTTTTGGAAGAAACCGTTGATCTTTGTCTCCATCCAACTTGGATGGCTAGAACAACTTCAAATATTCTACGTTCACCACCAAAATCATATGCATATACAGTGACAACCTCAATCTAAAGGCATTCCCATTCACATGTCAACAATGTTGAATGGTCCATACTTAAGAGGATTGAGCTTATTTGATGGTCATTGTAGTCTCTCCTTGCAGAGATGAACCACACCTTGTCTCCAACATGGAATTGATGATCATGCCTTGCTTTGTACCGTTGTTGGCTTCTTTCAAATTACTCATGAACCTTTAAATGTACCTGCATGATCTTGTTCATGAATATGCTTTCCATCTTCTCGTCTCCTTGTAGCTATGCATTATCCTTTCGATGCATGTATGCCACATCAAACAATGAATTAGGTAGGTACCCAAAGAATGTCACAAAAGGAGACTTATTAGTAGAGGAATGTAATTCCCAGTTGTAGGAATGTTGGATGTAGACCAATTGTTCATCCCATGTCTTGGGATGCCTGTTATTATATCCTCTCGACAATTGTACCAATTGTTTGAACTCTAACTAACAACTTTAGTTTATCCATCAATCTACAGATGGAATGCAGTGGAATACTTTAACCTGGTATCTATTCTCTCCCAAAGGGCTCTCCAAAACCTACCCAAAAACCTACTATTTGGTAAGAGATGATGGAGACAGGAAAGCCAAAATGAATATAGACCTGACTAGAGAATAGCTCAATGGCCTCTCATACATATATCATATGTTTACATGGTATCAATATACACATCTTCCTGAAGTGATCAACCACAACAAACAGATAGTCATGGAATCTTCGTGACATGGGAAATCCTCCCATGAAGTCCATGGAGATGCTCTCCCAAGGCTTGCTTCGTAATGGTAGTGGCATATAGATCCCAAGATTATGATTAATTGGCTTGTTGGTGTTGCACAATACACATTCTCTAACAAAATTTTCCACTTGCTCCTTCATCTTTATCCAGTACACATACCTCTACATATTTCCCATGGTCTTTGTCACTCCAAAATATCTAGTTATCCCCTATTGACACCAACAAAAAAATCATCTTCTTTGTATTCCTCATTAAGAATATAGTGTGTGAGTGGCTCAAGTTGCAACAAATCTATAAGGAATCTATGATCCTGCAACAATATACAAGAAATCAGTGGTCCTACATCACATCTATAAGAACAAGGGTGGCCTACTCTCTATTGTTGGGATGAGTTACTTCTCAACATGGAAGCAATTCTTTGTTGCATGTACATGCTCTCTCTCTCTCTCTCTCTCTCTCTCTCTCTCTCTCTCTCTCTCTCTCTCTCTGTGTGTGTGTGTGTGTGTGTGTGTGTGTGTGTGTGTGTGTGTGCAACTCTCTCTCCGTGTGCAACCAGTAAACACACTCAAACATGGTTGCTTCATCCACTATCATGGAGTTCCAAGGAACCCCCAAGGTCATTTGCCTTTGTGCACTAATCTTTGGCACATCTTCTAGAATGGATTTATTTTTTCCAATACCAAAATAAACAATTGGATTATGTTTTCCCTTGATCTTAGCATCATCTTGTTTTCACATCGTTGGTGTCACTGACCTCCTGTGCAGTTGTAACTTCTTGAACAACCTATGCTCCTTGGGCTATAAATGTAGGCGGCTCTTCATCCTTTTTTATTTTCACTATCCATACTCTTCTCTTGGTTGCATGGTGGACAAGATGAATCTCTATATGTAATATCCATCTCTTCATCTCCCAATGTCCATTGACTTTCAATGGTGGCAAACGTACTTAAACTTAGTTAGACTACTTGGCTTGCTTTCCTTCTCCATATTCCTTCGAGTTTGCCGCTAGTTAGGGGAATTCTTGACATTCTTACTTTGAAAGCGATAAGGTTTGTGGCATGTAGCTTGCTTCTCCCAACAAGTTGCCTCAACATGGCTTTTCTTCTCGCAAAATGAACATGCTTCTGAATACCAACAATTAATAACACGATGGCCTTTCCTCTTGAAACAAAGAAAAATAAGGGATGTATTTCCCAATGCATACATTTTATTCTTTTTATTCTTGTTATGGTTGATTCTCTTGCCACTTATTCTAAATGTTGGTGGAGGATGAGTCTTCAATCTCTTCTCATCACTACATTTCTACAATATATCACAAGAAGGTTGATTAGGTAGTGGGTTGTTATCTTCACTTATTGATGCTCTTTCTCCTTTTGAGCAAGCCAACTCTGTCATCTTGCACGTTTACAAAAGTGGTCTTCATGGACATAGAATTTTCTACTCCTCCATTGAAGCATAGGCCTTCATGCTTGTCCCTTGGTTTAGCTGCAATAGGGTTGACGATGCCTTGCCTTCACTTACCTAGGCCTTGCCCATCATAGCCCATTTGTCTTAATAGTTTTGAACCAGTGCCTCTTGTATGCTTTTCAAATTCACCAACATGCTCTTGAGGAATGTCTAAAGAAGGTCAACTTACCTTAATGGTCTAAGTCATGGTGCTAGCTTCAACAATGCCAATCGAAGGTGACCGTGCTTCATGGTGCCCTTTGATAATTGCTTGTAGCTTTGTCAATACTTCTTCTATTTATGTCATCTTTTTCTTCAACTGTATCTCCATTTGAATGATCCCATCCTCTTATCAGTTATCCATCTTAACAACCTTCTCTCCCAATTGCACCAACTGAACTCTACACTTGTCCCACTCTAACATAACAACAACAAGGGATTCTTTATATTCATCAAACCTATTCTTTAAAAATGGAATATACTTAGCAGAGGTATCATGTTTCTTCTCCATATTTGCCATCCTTAGATCATACATTTGAAGCTTATCTTTCAACCACTTGTTCTCTTCTTGAAGTTGAGCATTCCTAGCCTGAACATTTTCCAGCCTTCCTCTATTTGCTTTACCCATGTTAGGTGTGCAATATTTTCTTAAAGTTTTGGAAACTATGTCATGGTCAAGATTCAATGGCTCTGATTCTTTCCAAGCCTATCAATAATCCCTCTCTACTCCTTTTATAATAATCGCTACAGGTATCGACCATATAGGTCTCACGAGATATATACAAACATGCACTATGATAACATGTGATCCATAATCAAGGAAATTATAGCCCACTCAACTTATCAACATGGATCCTATGCTGAAAAAATATTCTTACTCTCTTTTCTTTATGTTATACAAAGTTCTCTATTCCTCAAAATGGCCTAAAGGAATGTTCTTAAGTGTAGCATGCACACACCAACTAGATATAATTCAAATGAAGAAACAATATGTTGAGTTAGTCTCTGTTATTGTTTTTACTATGCAGACACACTAGCAACCCATAGGTTGGGCCAATAAACTGAACTTCGCAAAGTCTTTGCCCTCTCTTGGTTGGTTGAGCCTCCTATGTATTTTGTGCACTTTGACAAGAAGTAAGGATTCTTGCGTTAGGTTTAGGTTTGGGTCCAATCTCAGGCCTGTGTTATCTAGATTGGGTAACCTAGGGTAATATTTAATCCTATGATGTTTTCTCCCCAGGTTGTACGTGATACATAAACTACAGGCTTATAACCTCACAGTTTCCCCAAATTGAATGCTTACAACTACGAAAGAAACTCCAAAACGTTTACAACAATAAATTATTTGGAAATTATCTCAATAACACAAATGACATATCATGACATCTATAAATAAAACAATGTAACACTATAACCATCACACAAAGAACAACATTACACAAGAAGACAATGTTTACCTTGAAAACCCAAAATGGGAAAATCAACATTCAAAGGCTTCACCAAACTCTTTTATTATTTGACAATATGTAAGTTAAAAACTCACATAAGGTCTTCCTAGCTCCCTCGAGAATTCAGGCAACATTAACATCACTCTTCGCCCCATCCAATATCCTCCCTGGATCTTGAGGAAGAATGAGTAAATAGGAGGATAGTTAGCTTGGGGGGAGAGCTAGAAGGTCAAGCGTCCCCAACCCTTCAAGTTCCCAAGCTTTCATGGAAGCCTTCCATATCCTTACTCATGCACATGATCTTCGTTTCCTTGAATTTTGGAATCCCTCTTCCAGAATGACCAATATTTCAATCACATTTGGCTCCTTCTTCACATTTTGGAATCCTATTTTATCCTTCTCCTTAGAACATCGAGAAACACTGCACTTGCAATGGATCAAATCTTGATGAGTTAGGTGGTCCAAGAGTCTAGGTTTCCTATGAAAACACTTTGCTTGCAAAGATCATATTTGAACGAGTATATGAGTCTAGGGATCTGAGTTTTTAGAGAAACAATGCACTTACAAAGGGCCGGATTCAGACGAGTTTGTAACCTAGGAGGCTAGGCTTCCTTAGAAAAAATCCACCTGCAAAGGAACCGATATGAACAAGTGTGTGTTTTCTAGGAAACTACTTAATCATGAGAGGGATGGATCGAATTGGGTATTCTGAAAAATACTTTAGTCATGATGGACTGGGCCAGGGTGCTATGTCACACATTCCACATCCCACCAACACGTTTCCCTAATCTAGAATCCGGATGTTCGAGCTTTTCCAAAGACTGATTTGACTTGAAGGAGCGATCTGGATGTCACGTCACACGATCTTCGCCCATTGTGGACCATAGATCTCGATATGTGTTGACCATTGGATCTTGCACTCTAGTTCTATTGATGAGGTGCTTGATTTATGCAGGCAAACGCCTCTAGTAGTTCCATGGGGTCCTTCACACCACCATTAGTTCTTTTTCCTTGTTATTAACTATAAGCTTGATCTTACCAATATTTAATTAGGCCAAAATTGAAGCCTTTTTTCTTTATATCCAAATTCGGATCAATGGCTAATTTTCTTCTAATCGTTATCAAACTCCTATATTTTAGCAAAGATAAAAAAAAAAAAATTGACATTTACCAGTATTAGATTTATGTTCAAAAAATTGTTTAATGATTTGTGAACAACAACTATTGATAGTCCATTTAGGTATCTTACCTTCCATGGAAGATGAGGAACTTTCATCCACTCGTATCCGTTTAGGACTATTATTTCAGCCATGTGCAAGTTTCAGTAGGAATTCAATAGATGGAGTGATGTTGACATCTACTAGAAGTTATAAACTTTAAATGGGAGTTTGAAAACGTCACATGGTTGTTGGAAATCCTAGCCTACAAAGTAAGGATTGAAAGCATTGGACTCTTCACTGAATTGTTTCAGTAACAATGTCTCAATATTGGCATAATCCCCATAACCATATCCCAATAACAATTGATTATATTCCTCGGTATCTCTTTCATCTAAATGTGATTCTACCTTAAATGTTGAGGGGATAGGATTCAATGCAGAACATGGTCTGCCATACATTGAGCTCATAATTGAAATGTGGATCGATGGAGCATCAATAGATGTCATAACTATATAATAAAATGAAATTGATGCATTTAATGGTGTGAGATCAACCATCAAATTTCTATGCTTCGACTCTTGTTGTGAGGCATTTAATATTTTTCCATTTGTTGAATTCCCGTGTCTTATTTGTAGAGCGGGGTAGGAATTTTTGTCCCACATGTTGAATGTTTTCGAGCCCGTGACAGTTACCTTGCCTTTTCCTTTTGCATTATTCTATTTATTTGGGTGTAGAAGGATTTCACTTTATTTTATGACCTCTGCCATGTAGATTCCCCATTGAAATATGTGAGATACTGTTTTCTATCTATCAGGATGCACTAAAAAATGGAGAGAAATACAACTCAATAGTATTTTTTGTGCAATTACAAGTTTTTTTGTCTCACAATGCAGGGAAAGTGCCTTGAAACTAATTTTAGTTATTTATTTTATAGAATAACGCAATGCATATGCACTATAACACATATAAGATATAATGCACGTGCATTATAACACATATGGATTATGTTTGACTAGAAAAATGGAATCAATAATATCACAAATAATGTATATAAGAATACATGTTTTTTTATAGAAGAATATAATGCATATGTGTTATAAGAAAAATAAGATATAGCCCATATGTGTTATGTTCTACTAGAAAAATCCAATTAAATTACAATTTAAAATTTAAAATTCCTTACCCTATCCTTACCCACCACAGAGATCGAACTTATTTTTACAATCATATAATTTTGAAATATTGAGACATGACCAAACATACAATGTTTTTAACATGACTTCACATATATTGCACACCACATATATGTATCGATGCCTTCATAATGTCTTGACATTGATGGGGGGTAAAATTGAGGGCCTGTGACCCTAAATGATGGACCTTGGGCTCAAGGGCCATGGACAAGGCCTCAAACCACCACACATGACTTGTGTTGGGGATATTTGGCCTCCCATTGAGAGCATGAGCGTCATTAGAAGGTATTGTGCACCATAAACGCGTACCATGGCTATGACAATGGTTAAGTACTTACCTTTGGTATGAGTATTATTATGCAAATGTTTGTGTAAATGTTTTGCTCATAACATAATTTGGCCTTGCGTAGTGTATCTTCTTCTTTTTTAGGGTTATTGAACTCAATTATATCCTCGTAAGATTGAGGTGGACATCTAAAGAACCGCTGAATTTTAGCTTTTTCATCTTTGAAGGATGAATTCAAGGGCCTATGACCCTAAATAATAATCCTTGACGTTAAGGGCTATGGATGAGGCCTCAAACTACCACACATGATATATGTAGTGGATCTTTGTCTTCTCATTGAGAATATGAGTGTCATTAGGAGTCATTTTACACCATAATCATATATGAAGGTCACGATAATAGTTGAGGGATGAAATGAAGGGCCTATGGCCTTGACTAATGATCCTTGAGGGCAAGAGCCATGGACGAAGCCTTGAACTACAAAACATGACCTCTGCATGGGATATTTGGACTCCCATTAAGAATACAAGCATTGTTAGGAAGTATTGTGCACCACAAACAACTATTGAGGACATGAAAATGGTTGGGGGATGAAATCAAGGTACTATGGAATTGAATAATGATCATCGGGATCAAGGCCATGGAAAAGACCTCAGACTACCACACATGACCTATCGAGGGTATATTTGGCCTCCAATTGAGAATATGAGCATTGTTAGGAAGTATCGTGCACCACAAACATGTATTAGGGTTGTGAAAATGATTGGGGGATGAATCAATGACCTATGGATCTTAACAATGACCCTCTTGCTTAAGGGCCATGGCTAAGGCCTCAAACTACCACAAATGACCTTTGAAGTGGATCTTTGGACTCCCATTCAAAATATCATCATTGTTAGGAGCTATCATGCACCACTATCATATATTAAGGACATGATATTGATTGGGGGATGAAATCAAGGGAACATGGCCCTGAATAATGATCCATGAGCTTAAGGGCCTTGGACGAGGCCTCAAACTACCATACATGATCTTTGGATGGGATCTATGGACTCCAATTGATAATATGTGTTGTTAGGAGGCATTATGCACCATAAACATGTATTCAGTCCATGGAAATGGTTGGGGAATGAAATCAAGGGCATGTGGCCCTGAATAATTATCATCAATCTCAAGGGCCATGAACAGGGCATCAAATTACCACACATTATCTCTAGAGGGGATCTCAAGACTCATTAGGAGGTATGGAATATAAGCATCGTTAGGAGGTATTGCACACCATAAACATGTATCAAGGATTAGTTAATGGCTGGGGGGTGAAATCAATCACCTATGGCCTTGAATAATGATCCTCAAGCTCAATATCCATGGATGAGGCCTCAAACTACCAATATGACCTACATATGGAATAATTGGCTTCCCATTGAGAATATGGACATCATTAGGAGGTAATGTGCATCATACATATGTATTGGGGCTATGAGCCTTCACAAAAAGGCTTCATATAATTTCAAAGGTAGTTATTGAGCATAGAAAAGTATTCCTTGATCAAATATTGATTTCATCATGGACTTAGTATAGGACCCCAATTAACCAAAATAAGTATTGATCCATCTAGATGGATTTCTCAAATTGTTTATGTACAAAAGGTTGAGATTGACATGGTGCATTTCTACTAACTATTAGAGTTTTGTTTTGTGTGAGGGGGTTGCACTTAAGCCAATATCATTTCCCTAAATCCCTTCACCCATTTGCTTGATCTCACCGATTGTAGCACCATAAAGGTAGATAGAATGGAGTGAATACTAACACAATTGCCCCCCCCAACACAGCATCACACTAGATTTACAAGTACTATTGGCTAGTTTACATAAATTTTTAAACAGAAAATCCTCTCGAGCGTCGACCAAGAAATAATTGGTGGGATCTCATTATTATAGACCCAAAAAACTAAACAATATGGTTACGGGGCACCCCCAAGGTCCATGCTGACATGGTTACAATATGGGCATAAATCTAGTTATATATGGATAGAACTAGTTTATTGTGCATATAATTCAGGCTCCGCAAAATGTAGATCCATTATAACTCAGATAAGTTATAATGCATATGTGTTATAACCCACATAAGTTATACTGCATATGTGTTATAACCCACATAAGTTATAATGCATATGTGTTATATAAAATTCAAATTCGGGTAGGATAAAGTATTCAACTTGAACTATCACGAGCCTTGTAGCCAACTGGACTAGTTCAAAATTAGTCTCGACCAAACGAACCTAAAGGCTAGGACTAAAAATAACATGGCCATTGGTTTACCTCCAAAGCTTTGTCAAGGTGCCCATTTTTTATCACATTTTTAGCTATGAAGATCATAGTGATTTTTTATGAAAATGAAGAAGTTTGTATATTATATTATATAGATTCTAAATATATAATTTTTCCCTATAAATATGGTTGTTCACAATTTTAATATCCTGGTGACAAATATCATGATTCCAAAATACAACGCTCTATTGTTTCTTTTATAATTTTTGAAGGAATTAACCATTCCCCCCCCCAAAAAATGTTGCACTAGTAGGAAGGAAGCTCTACCAAAAAAATCATAATTTTCATTATTTTTTGTTTGTCAAGTGTGATGTGTGCACATAATGTCATCATTTTTGGGGCTTACTGACTTTAATATTTTATAATTATAAAAACAACATGAACAATTATAGAAAAATAGTATTGCATTGGTATTGGATAATTATCCAAAGCTCTGCAAAATTTCATAAATAAACTATCAAACACTTTGTATAGTGCTACGTGCACATACACATATATGTTATATTGTGCTAAAATTTTAAAAACCACTTTTAGAAAAACTAAAGTTTAAACAATTACACAAATTTTCCATAGATAAAATTGATATATTATGAAAGCTTATTTGATTTCCATATATTTTCTTTTTATACTGTCTCAAAAGTCGTTGTGCATGTATCTCAAATTGTCTCTTGAAAAATAGAGATTTCCTATTTTTCCAGTTTTATATGACTACTAAAGTGTCCTAAAAGGTACTCATGATTGTGCATCAACCCTGGAGTTAAATGCCAAGTTCAATGGAATGAGTACAAATGGGCTAATCCCATTGAGAGAAAATGACAAACAATGCACATCACATTGTTAGTATGTTAATTATGCTTGTACTTTTATTAATCGAATACTTGTATTGAGTGTTCAAGGGTGGCATCAAATTTAATGGATTGGAAGACCATCCTTGCCATGGTAGGGCATTGCATGAGAAAATTATAAGCAAAATGAAGTTTCTCGCCAAACCTTAAGAACTAAACAAACTTGTCATAAAAGGCTTAGTTTTAGAGTTTTGATGCAATGTGTTTTCTACTTAGAATCCTGCAAAACATCAAGGTTCCACCAATATTTTATGGCAAGTCAATCTAGTGTTTAAGGGTTTCCCAATTTATTTTCCCATAATTTTGGGATGATAGATACTATATTTATAATCTTATGTGTTTAGTTCTGGTTGTCCTACATATCATGTCAAGGTTCTGGAAAAAAAAAGTGGTATGTTTCCCAAGCATACACTGTATTTTGTAGATTCTAGTTATTAATAGGTGGTTAGGATTTATCTATTTTGTATTATTTTAATGGCAAGTGGTTGAGTTGACATTGCCACATTTAAAAACTCTCCCATTTATATAAATCATTATAAATATTGATGAAAATGAGTGAAATCATGTGTCCATTTCAACAAATCTTCTTATCTCTCTCTCTTTGGAATGTCTTTTGGTGTATTATTGTTATTCACAAGTCTCTGACACGTATCAATTGGTATAAGAGCATTAAGCCTCTAAGCCTCTACTGACCAATTATTATTTTCCTATTATTATCGAACTAATAATCATCTCTTCATATCCACGATCTATTTCGAGGTTTATTCCCTGGTATATCAACTCATTTTAGCAAAGCATAGATCCTTTATTTAGATTTACGCCATATTTCAAGGTCTATCCTTGATAGATCAAGTCATTACAAAAACACATTTTTTGTAGGTGATTTTCTCCGTAGATTTCCACACTCCTTTGAGGCAAGATCCTCGAAAAATAAGATCTCTCTCAACCATCACCTCACCCTTTGATATACTCATCCTTTAGAGGCCCCCCTCAATAGATCGAAGCATCATCAGACTTTTTAGCACCCAACGCTCCTCTCTACTCCCCAACAAATCTCTCTTCAACATCTAATATTATTGTCAATCAACTAGGAATCTCTCTACAAGGATCTTTAGATTCATTCTACCATATAGGTGTAATAAGTATCCTAGTAGGTTTTTCACAAATTGTGGTCTCAAGTAACCACCGGGTATTTAAGCTCCTCACTTTATTCACACTACTGGGTTTTTGTCCTGTGGTTTTTTGTTGTCAATCTACTTGAGTTTTTGTTCTTGTATTTACTTTTCCACTACATTAACTATGATGGATAGAAGCTTTAGGAGTCACCAAATGATTTTTTTGTGGATTCCATTATCATTTTCATGTAACAAGCTGTAACTATTTGTCTCAATGGCACACCAAATGCTCAAATTTCCTCACTCATTGATGCCTATCCATGCATGTTCTTGTGCTATATGTTAATTAGATTGGTTTCCATTTCTTACCTTATCCATTACCTAAATGATGTTTTAAAGGTCTCATATCTTTCTTCTAACTGCCACGTATTCTACTTATTACCCTTGATTTAGTGTTTTCTTTCCACTGCTTACCACTTTTTCCTTCTAATTGTTAGAGCACAATTGTTGTGTCTGCGAGATGACATCCCCAGGACATAAATAAAAACAAGTCTTTAAGGGGGGGTTGAAATCTAAAGGTAGATCTAAATCTCCAGGAAAATATTTGAGGAAATGTTGGAATGTGGTAAAGTTGGGCATTATAAGAAGGATTGTAGATCTAAAAATGATGATAAAGGGAAGGGATCTGATGATGCCCCTTCCATAGAGGTGAAGATCTCCTTAGAAGGAGGGGATGTGTACTTGGCTTCGACAAGTACCCATACAGATCGTGATGTATAGTTGATTGAATCAGGTGCTTCTTTTCATATGACTCCTCATAGGGAGCGGTTTTGTGAATATGAAAGTATAATGGAAATGATGTTTTTTACAAGATGACTCGACGAGTAGAATTATAGGATGTGGAAGAGTGAAGGTGTTGCTCAAGGATGGAAGGATTAGAAGTCTCCTTGGGTTTTTGCACATTCCATATCTAGCTAGAAACTTGATATCCATGAGTAAGATGAATGATGCAGGTGTGCAAACTATGCTTGGAAAAGAAACATGTAAAGTGGTTCAAGCAACAATGGTCTTGGTGAGGGGAGTTTGGAATGGAACTCCTTACAAGTTGTTGGCAAGCACTATTCTCGAGGGTGGAAATAAAGAAGATAGGACCCCTACTGTCTGTGGAGAAAAGACAATGATATGGCATCAAAGATTGGGACACATCGGATAGAAAGGCCTTTGAGCATTACATGGTAAAGGTATGGCTGAAGTTGTGTCTGAATGCATGGTAGATTTTGATTTATGTGAACATTACATATATGGTAAACATAACTGGGTAAGATTCACATTTGGGTTCTATATGGACTTGTGCCTATTCCATCATTAGCTAAAATTGCTTATTATGTTTCATTTGCAAATGACTTATCAAGGAAAACATGGATTTATTTCCTCTAAAAGGAATATGAGGTGTTTGATAAATTTAAAGTGTTTTAAGGCTCTTGTGGATAATCATACATACAAGAAAATAAATCCATCGAGGATAGATAATGGTGGAGAGTTCTACCGAAATGAATTCGAGGACACCTCAAAAAAATGAAGTTGCATAAAGAAAAAATGGGACATTGATGGAAAAAAGGAGCATACTCAGTGGTGCCAGGACATGACAAGAATTATGGGTAGAGGTAATGGGTACTACATGCTAGTTGGTAAATCAATCACCCACATCAACATTGGTTGAAAAAACTCTGCATGAGGCATGTATTGCTAAGAAACCCTCTCTTAAACATTTGAATTTTTTTGGGTGTGATGCTTATGTACATGTTCCAAAGGGGGGAAAAAAAGTAAGTTGGATAATAAAGCTGGAAAATGTATTTTCATTGGTTACAAAGATGGTTTGAAAGGTTTTAAACTTTGGAACCAAGTAACTAAGAAGATTATTTACAGTCAGGATGTTGTTTTTAAATAGATTAAAGATGTTCCTAAATAGGAAGTCCTTCCAAGGGAGTTTGGGCTTGAGGATGAAGAATCTATTTGCAATATTACTCCTAATCATTAAGTCCTAAACCACCTTAGTATTATCTTGGTTTGAATATGATTAGTTATGTGGACGGCTAAAGGTGGTTATTAGATATTGTATTATAATTATACTTTATTGGTGAATAGAAAATTGATTTTGTCTCTTGCCTTTTTTCGCCGTCTCCTTCCTTCTTGGTTATTATTGATATTCATGATCCTTGTTATTTTTGTTAATGGGTATCAAAGCAAGATATGATACCCATGGGCTTGAACGTTGAAAAGCAGTTTAAGAAAAATTGAAGAGAGATTTGTTGTTACGGTGGATGTATCAAATGATTTATTGGACATGATCGAAAGCGTTGCATTTGATCCATCGCTCTAGTTGAAAGGACACATTAATGGTTGTTTAGTTTGAGCACCAAAATTGCTGTAATTTTTTGTGGATGAGAATGAGAAGTCCATCTTGATTATTTTATTTTATTGGTTGCAGAAAGCTCCTTAGAAATCAATGAATTTATAAAGTGTCATCCTGAGATGGTGTTTTTGAAGTGCGATTATGAACAAGGCTCCTGTAAATTTGTGTGATTGTATGGTTATAAAGAAAGTTTGTGATGGATAGATCATGCCCTTAATGCTCATGGAAAGGCATGTATCGTTGTTACATTCATGTGGAAATTGTTGTTTAAAGAAGTTTTCATGTTGTTGAAGATAGATAGCAGTTTTGTCTATTTGTTATAAAAATTGGTGACTCCTTTGTTGTCATTTGTTTGTACATTGTTTTGATTGTGTGACCACGTTGAATATACTCCCCAACAACTTGTGATGCATGCTTGGTTCAAGTTTGAACACTATATCAAACAAATATTCATTGATTCAACAATATCATAAATATCATGGAAGTGCTTGAAGGTCAACTAAACTGGAAAAGTGACATGAATGTGTGAAAAAGAAACCATGTGTTGAAGGCAAAGTGTGTAGGAGAAAATTGGTTGTCCAATCATCATCGACATGACATATGTGGGAGGATCTTAAGCAATAGTGTTACATGTTGGTAGTTCTAGATATGCCACTACATCCATATTGAATTTATGAAATAAATTGTGTTCATATTGAGATGAACCCGACATTTCGAGTGGACGCTCCACCCATCCTTAGGGGAAAGCTCATGAATAATAGAGGAAGATAGAGAAGAGTGCTGCTAGTCAAGAATTTAAAGGGTGAGAGATGATTAATTAGCTCCATTAGGGGTTTTTTGAAGATGAAAATTAATTTAATAAAAAGGGGAGTTTTAGAAATATAAAAAATGGGAAAAAAGGTTTTTTAATGGGTGAGAGGTCTACCGAGACCTACTCTTCATTAGAGATTGAAAAATTGAGGGAAATCGAAATATTAAAATTAACAATAAATTAAATATATATATATATATTTTTCCTAGGAAAAAAAGCGTAATTTCATTTCATCAATGGTGAACAAAATTACATTCTGTATATGCACATCCAGTGTGCATTGTTGAGAGTTGCTGACATTTTATCAAGACATATGACTTCTTATTAAGCTCTGTTTTACGAATCTTTTACAAAATAGAAATATGTTACAAAAAAGAGTTGTTGTTTAAAGCACAAAAATAAGTTTAGCTCCCTGAGCCTCCAATGAAACTTAGAAAAGATACATTATACATTTTCAAAATAGATATCCTGAACCATGCTGAGAATACCAAGTAAAATTAAATTAAAAATAGATTTCTTTGCAGTGATGAGAGTATATTATCCCTCTATGAACGGTCTGTGGTAATAGTCCTGTGCTGTTCCATCCTGAAATTCCTTCACCTTCCAAATCCCCAGAGCCAGTTGCAGGCCCTCCTTTGAGGCTTTCTCTGCCTCCTTGTTGTTCTCCCTATAAACATGACGACATGAAAAAGTATCAAATGTTTGTTGCACCTCCCTTATGTCCTGAAGGATATTAGATAATCTTAAATTTTTGCATTGTTGGGTCCCTTTTATCTAGTTTATAACATTCATTGAATCACCAAAGATATTGAGGTTTCGAAAACCCTTTTCTGCTGCAAAGATTAAGAGAATTTTTAAGCACAACAGTTCTGCAAAGTTGCTACCACCCTCTCCCAACCCCATGGTTAGTTCAAAGAAGTGTGAATCAGATAGAAAGAGCAATGCCCCTCCCCCACAAAAATTATTTTGGGTTGCACCATCAAAAACCCCCAGGGTAAGGTCCGATCGATCTCCACCTCTAAGACCTCCCTTTGTTTTGCAGCTCTAACATGTTGTGGAAAAGTAGTTAAAATGCCACGTGAAAGAGCTGCAGTAATATCCGGAGTACAAGCTTTTTCAGAGAAAATACAGTTATTTCGAGCTAACCAGATTCCCCAGCAAACTAACAATGGAAGGGATTTCACTGGTTTAAGAGGAAGCGCCGAGTACCAGTTTTCCCAAGCATGCGCCACCAAGTTTCCCGTCCACAAACAATTTATACCCGATGCCCGAGAGCATTTAGCCCAGACTTCGATACTAAAAGGACACTGGATGAAGAGGCATGAGATTGTTTCTTCCGCTGATTTAGATAAGATACACCACCCCAGACTGTGTTTGTTCCTTTTCTGCAAGTTGTCCCAAGTTGGTACCTTATTTTCTAATGCGTTCCACATAATAAAATGAGTTTTGGGTGGGTTCTTGATCTTCCACAATTTCTTCCACCACCACACAGGTTCCCTGTTGTTCTCATGAGCATTGAGACAAATATATCCACTCTTCGGAGAGTAGATACCAAGGGGATCGCCTTCCCATAACAACTCATCTTCCTTGTTCCTCAATATAACATGTGCTCTGTTGAGTTCCTGTAAAAGGAGAGACACAACCATCTGATCTAGTTCCGGGAGGCCTAGCGAGATCACTGTTCTCCAAGACTGTACCCAAGGCCTCTCCTGAACCGGTTCTACTAGTTGGGACAAGAAGGTGATACCCCTTTCCCTCAAGGCCGCCACCGTCTGACTCGACAGCTGATGGCTCCCAGCACAACCAACCCACAGGTCTTCACCAAACCTGAGTCTCCTCCCATCACCAATGTTCCAATCCAAGTTGGTTTCAATCACCGGGAACGAAGTGACCACCGCCTTCCAAATCACAGACCCTCCCACATGAGACTTCCCTGGGTTCCTCACCCAATCATCAACTGAATCCGGAGCAATATACTTATGGGTTACCACTTTGGTCCAAAGACTCGCGGTCTTCAATAACCTCCACCCCCCTTTTGTAGCTAGAATTTTATCCAATTTTTCGAGGAGCCATTTCCAATCCTGCTTCTTATAGGCATTTGGCTTCAGCTGGAAGCCCAAGTATTTTAGTCATTCGTCCACCTCTGAAAGGGTATAAGGGAAAACTCTATTAAAAGCTTGTAATTCTTCTGCCCTCAACAATTTTATAGAGAGTGTGGACTTCCCTGCGTTGATTTCCATCCCAGTTGCCTTTGAGAACAACTCCAAGATCCCCCGAAGAGTTTCAACATCTCTAACTAAGCTAGTGCAGAAAATAAGAACATCATATACAAATAGTAGATGTGTAATGAAAAGATTGGGAGCCACCTGAATTCCCCCAAAAATACCTTGTCTTTTGGCTTCCCTTAGCGCCCTGCTCAAACCTTCTGCTACCAAAAGGAAAAGTAAGGGAGACAAAGGGCAACCTTGTCTAAGTCCTCTCTTTGAGTGGAAAAAGGGGGAGGCTGCCCCATTGATAAGTACAAAGAAAGAAATAGTTGTAATGCATCTCATGATCCACCTGATAAAACCAATATCAAAACCCATATGAGTGAGAAGCATTAGAATGTAAAGCCAACTTACTTTGTCATAGGCCTTGGAAAGGTCAATTTTTAGTATAGCTCCTTTGAGTTTATTTGTTTTGATACTGTGCAGTCCTTCATGGGCTACACCGATAGCTTGATGGATCTGTCTACCTTCCAAAAAACCAAACTGTTCTCCTGAAATATGACGGGAAAGGATACCTTTCAACCTTCTTGCAATGACTTTAGACACTACCTTGTAGACACAATTGCAAAGTGAGATAGGTCTAAAATCATCAAGAGAGGAAGGGTTGTCCGATTTTGGGATCATATTAATGAAAGTTGAATTGAAACATGCAGGAATCCTCCTAGTGAGTCTTGTATCCTACACCACCTGAAGAAGATCCTCCCCTAGGAGATCAAACAGCTCCAGAAAAAATTCAATGGGCCCAAACTCTTATCTTTTTGAAAGCTATGTAGAGCTGCCTTTAATTCTTCCTTGGCAATCTCCTCCATCAACGCTCTATTATCTTCCTCTTCCACGAAGCGGGGAAAGAGTTCGGCCACTCTGATAACCTCTCCAATAGTAGCTTGGTTGTTTGCCCCAAAAATACATTGAAAATGTTCCAGCCCCACCCTATCCATCCCCTCGAAGAAGTTTGTGGCTCGCCAAGTGAGTTATCTAGACTCCAAATAGTGTTCGCAACTTTCCTTTCCTTTGCTTAGGCATGGAAGAATTTTGTGTTCTCATCCCCTGCTTCCAACCAAGTAGCTCTTCTCTTCAGTCTCCGAGTCTCTTCTTTCTCTAGCAGGAGAGTGTTTCTCCTACCTTCCAACCTTACCATTAAGATATCCTTGGACTCCTGAGGTACCGGGTCCGGGTCCGGTTCCAAAAAAGGGGGAACCTTCTCCACTGAGGTAGGGGGGGTTCAATAAGGTTTGGAGAAACCGCAACCAGTTGAGGAGTGATTTTCAAGTTTTTAAGACCCTCAACCCAATCCAAACCAGAAAAAGAAACATTATTCATGAAGATTTTAATTGAAGGAGAAAGGGGAGGAGGAGGAGTACTTGTAAACAGTGGGCCCTGGGAGAGAAACACCTCCGATGGTTCGACTAAGTCCTCCTTAGTAGAAATAAGAAGCTGATCTTCCTCCGGAGCAGGGTCGGCCCCCTGCTCCCCACCAATACCCTCTTGAGCCGGCTGAAATTGGGCCGACGTAGCATGTCCATCTGATACTATTTTTTCAATCCCATCAGACCATTTACGCCTCCCACCAATCCTAGCTTTGAGGGGGAGCTTGCATTCCGTGACCGGGTGTCCATAGGCGTGACATCTCCTACATCTGAAGGGAACATTCTCATAATCCAGCTTCTGCACAATGGTATAAGGACCCAAACTTAGCTTCAAATATTCCGCCAAGCCTTCTCTGACATTCAGGCTGACCAAAATCCTTGCTACCTTCAACTGTTTTGTATACAAAAATGAGTAATCCCCCTCCAAGTAAGTACCCAGAATGTCCCCAATACCTCTAAAGTGTCGTTCCGACCAATAGTGTAATGGAATCCCTGGAAGGCAGACCCAGAGAGGAACAATGTCCAAGCGCTCCTTGCTTGCATCGAACAACGGATGCCAAGGATTAAGTAAAACTGGGCAATGATCCCAGTTCCAATTCCGATTGAGTACCCAAAGCGCATGTTCTGCCCTTAGGAAATTAAATTCAAACCAATTCCTGGTTAACTCCACCACTTCTGGGATGTAACCAAGATGGGCCTTCCAGTGCTCCTCATCCCACCCCACAATAGTTCGCAAAGCAAAAGACCAGCCTAATGCCTTCCCTACCAAAGTCTGATCCGTCATCTGTAGAACCTGATTCCACTCTATGTCCTCCCCCAAAGCATAATTGTAATCAAAGCAACGAGATTTAACCCACCGTTTTCTTCCTCGTTTCCTCGGGTGCGTCGAGCCATTCGAATTAGTACCCCCTCCACAGTATTATGAGCTCGTCCCAGAGCCCACCTTGGGGCTTGCAAAACCCCTTTGTTCCTGAGCTCCTAAGGGTCCAACACCATGGCCCTCCTCTTGATGCCCATAAATCCCTCCAAACACCAGAGTCTCCGACTGCGCACACGGCTCTCTGTTCACATCCGACCGCAAAACCCGTCGTTCCTCCACACCTCCAGACTCTCCACCACGCTACTCAAAATCCTGAACAGGGTGACTAGAAGACTAGGGAGGCGCATCGATCCCTTCAGGAAAAGATAGAACATCCGATACAGCCACCTCCGGAGCTGTTAGAATCGCATTGGGCGGGAAGAGGAAACCAAGAAAACAGAAGGGGAAAATCTTGATCCTGACAGAGAAGAATCGAAAATTTCAGGAGAAACCCCATAAACTCTCCTTGGTTCCAGATCTTCCACCTCATCCCAAACCTTGCCAGCTGTCGTCACCCAAATCTCCTCACCCTTTAGGTGATCACTAGAGTAGTCGACCAGGTCCTTTGCCTCCATGGTCAAAGGTTATAGTAAAAACCAAATTACAACAGGTAACTCCTACCAACCGTCACAGTGAATCCTTCAATCCGGCACCGTGAGTGAGCTACACCGCTGCCATTTGCATAGCAACCGTCGTCCCTCAAAGAAAAAGTGTGAAACCGTGTCGCGACCTTGCTAACCACCCCCTTGGATCCAATAGTACTGTGGTGATTATGACTGGTGTAAGGACCACCACCAGAGACCACAGGCCTACTGCCTACGGCCTACGACCATCACAAACCCTAGCCTGCACTCATCTCGGTATATATAATAAAAATCACTGATTGTGGAGGATGAGGAGGAGGGTTTAGAAAACACTAGAATTAATTATTATAAGGGACGAGTTAATGAATTGAGGAAAGGGAAAGTTGATGAGGGATGGATTATTAGGATAAGAAAGATTGAGTGTATAAAATAATGACTAATTGAATATGGAAGAAAATTAGGAAAGTTTACAAGAAAATGGAATTAATTAAAAGGGTAACTTAGAATTTATTATAGGGGATTCGTATTCAAATTGTAGTAATACAAATTTATAGAAGGATTGTGGATAGATTATTAAGGATAAGAAAGATTGAGAGTGGCGATGAGAATGAAAATAACAGGAGGAAAGGGATAACAAGTTGAGTTAGTGAAAGTCAAAGAGGGGAGAAGCTTATTGATGGAGATTAAGAATTAATGGTTTCCAAGAGTGGCTTAACTTGTTACTGTCTTCACAATTAAACTTGTTAGGGTGCTTGTCGATTTCAAGGATTTATCTGATAATGTGATTATTATTATTAGGGGTTGAAGCAATGATCTCGGTTTTGTCAAATAAGGTGATTAGATTTGTGGGAATTCTATGTCACTACAATTTGGAACAATCTACGGTGAGAAAGATACAAAACTATCGTGTTAAGGAGAAACACAAATTGACCATACATGTAGAAAAGAATAAAAGCAAGTGTTCATACCAAAACTCAGTGGGGGACTATTTGAGAAGGATACGCGCAATTATAAATTGGTTAGAGCTTGTAACTGTAGAAGATATTTTTCCTTGAAAACAAATTTGCTCAACACAAATAGACTCCAGTGAAGAATCGAGTTACTTCCTATAGACTCCAGTGAAGAATCGAGTTACTTCCTTCAACATTTGTCGTGATATAAAGAAAACATGGATTGAGAAGGTATTTTTGGGCCTTGGATATTCAAAGGAAATCAAATAAATAGTTTTCATTTAAAAATTAAAAAAAAAATCTACAAAATAAAAAGATGTAAAAATAAATCACTTTATTGTTTACGTTCCTTGAAAAAGTAGAGTTAAAAAAAGGTAATCTAACCTTTCGTTTTTTTTTTTAAAGAAACAAATGACATGGAAATATGAAGGTTTTTATGCTTACGGTATTTTTGAAAAACCTACTTTTCATAGTTGAGTGTAAACGAGTGTTTTTAAGAGGAATAAGGGAAATTGAAGCAAAGCTTCAAGTCTCTACCAAGTCATTATAATCATAAATAATTTAATAGTACGTTTCAATATTATTCATTACATAAGTTTGTAATTTCAAGATTAAAATATTATTCATCGCATTAAGCTTATGTAGTAAGAGTATACTCTAGCAATATATATGGAGATGATTTGTATCTCTTTTCTACATAAGCGAGTCGGTGCGGTTTCAAGATTTAAATATTATTCATTGCATGAAGCTTATGTAGTAAGAGTATACTCTGACAATATATATGGAGATGATTTGTATCTCCTTCCTAGATAAGTGAGTCGGTGAATCCTTTAATTAGTAGTTGTTTTGTATCTGAGAATCCTGTGAACATATTGAGTAGATTTCCGGGTGTTCCATTCTCTTTTCTCTCTCGAGTAGTAGTGTTGTAAGCATGACCATTCCATTTACATATCCAAGCCTTGTCCATTTGAATAAGTCGAGAATCGATCACTGCACACATTTAATAAGTCAATTAATACATATTGAATAAGCAATCTGAGAAGAAATAGATGAATACTAGTATTGAGATAAAAACCTTTACCGGTGCTTTGTAAGCGGGCATGTAGCTTTGACGATAGTGAAGTTTCTAATCAAATGGAATTAGAACCGTTTAAACAATAAAGTTGTGGAGTAACCTTTGTAAATCAAGATGACCGAAGACTATGGTAGCCTTTAATTTAGAGAGGTTGTTCCAGTCTTCGACCTCTAATTTACAGAGGTTACTCCGACAACTGTATTGTTTGTATAGATATTGCACCTGCCTTTTGAAGAGGAAAAAAACAAAAAAGTGTAAAATCCATAAGGTCAAGATTGTTAGGCTATATAAATGAAAACAAGGCAAAAATCCATTACACCAATCAACCAAGGGTTTAGCCTAGTACCTAAATCACTAGGTACATTATCACGAGCGATACCAATAAACAAACAAACTAGGGTAATGAAATTGAAGGCACATTACATGTGAGAAATATCAAGCAAGAAAGTCATAAAACTTAAGGGAGACAAAAATCCATTTACCTCATTCCTTAAATAATCTAACAAAACTGGAGAAGCATCATGGCTTCCATGTCACCCACAGTAGCGGTGCAACACATGAAGCTCTTATGGATGGAATGCATTTTCTTTCTAAAGGCATAGGCAGTAACAATGGCGGTTCTTCTGATGATGGTTTTAGTTCACTACTTTTGGTGTGATCTTAGTATCAGTATCAGTGCTGCCTGTGAACTTCCACTGTCAACTATGATGAGCTTTTGAGCTTCTTGAACATAGACGATCTTGCACTAGTCCTTTCTGCTACTTTCAATGCTTCTTTATCAGCCCTCCACCACTGATACTTGTCTTATGTTGTTTTGGGGATTGATGCAATGCAGATTCCAAATCATGCCCGAGAGATAAGCGTCTTGACTCTTTGGAATATTCCTCCAAACAACTCCACGCTTCAAGGTATCAATAGCATTGCGCCTCTCTTACCCCACCAAGGAAGCTCCACGCTCAACGTTCAATAGAAGATAGGGTTTCCGTTCTCAAAACTGTTGCAGAACCTTCGAAAGGAAGTCACAAAGGCAACAATAATATTAGTGGCAATGATACCCCACACTTCAACTCAGTAACAATACACTTCACCAATCTTCACCGCAATACGCAACAATATAGTGCAACAATAATACAATGTTTCGGTCCTTTGCACTCCAATGTTGCTTAGTTTCAACGCTCTTCAAGGGAAAAACACAGTTCACAATAGAGAAGGTGCTCACACAACTCACACTTCTTCGTTCACTCAGGTTGAGTGAATGAGTGGCAGTCCAACGCACAACAGCTGCGATACTTTGTAGAGCAGAGGCCACTTCAGGGTTTGAATATCGTGGAGAAATAGTACAAGTACACACTAGCTGATACTCTACATAATCACGCTCTGCTAAGATGTTAGCTTATGTGAACCCATTACGAAGGTCTATTCCTCGCGCAACAAGAATGGTTACTCCAAAGTCAATAACCATTTAATGGCATGCAACAAGACGGGAGTTAGAATGGACTATTAGCGAGCAGATGATAGTCTCTGGCAGGTTCAGGAAGAGCGATATTCTCCACGAAGATAGTCTCCATCCATTCCAAAGCAACAATTGTATAAATAAACAAACAACCAATCGCATAATTTCTGCAAGTGGATCCAACACAAACTAGAGAAGAATTCAAACCTGATGCAATGCAGATGCCTTTTAGAGGCATTTGAATCTCGCAAGAAAATTAGGCTTAAGGGAGTCACTACCAAAACTTTCTTCTGATCTAGCTGGAGATGAGGGTGTGCTCAAATCCGATTCATCCAAGAAATCTTCTGAGCTGCATTCTTCTCTCATGGCTACAATGTAGTCATATGTTCTGATTCCCTGCTACATATATATGTCAAGTTATTACATTCTAAAATTACCTTTATATCTACGTAAAGGTCAGAGCACCTAGATATAAGTCTTCAATGCAAAGTGAATATTTTAGGAATATGACTTCTCCCCATTGTGATTATAAGTTACCATGGATTCTTGTAACCAAGTAAAAGAGGCAATAAAGTCACAACTCAATTTTCATGTGGCTTGTTGCTACTGAATTGGCAATTAGAAACTTAAACGGTAAGAAATTTAATTTCTACCCTATACATATAAAGAAAGTATGAATCCGAAGTTTAGCATCTTTACATATTTTCACTTAGCATGAAATCCTTGGGATGTGAAAGGACTTTGTCAATTTTTCCCAAATCCCATCTGAACAACACTATGAAGATCCTCATCCCAACCTTCTGCACCCTGTAAATATTGAGAATTCAAAAGTTACAAAAATTGACATTTAGAATCAACTCCATAAAGTTTTTATGCCAAAAATTTAAAAGAGAAAGCCAGTATAGGAACACAATAGAAGTTTTAAACAAGTTTGACACTATAATTTCCACATGTGAGCTGAGAAAATTCAACTTGAAAATGAAGATACCCGAGGAATGGAATTTCCATACCCATCCATACAAGGTGGTTGGGAATTCATTTTCCTTATGAGTGCTCCTTCTACCGGGTTCCCCATTCGATGCCCCTCTGTTCCACAGGTCACACCAACTTGAACATGACCTTGTTGTGGTTGGTGAAGTTGAGGAAATGTTGCAGTAGGGTCTGTAGCAAACAATTAGTTCTTTTTAAATTGCAGGTATTTCCTTCAAAGAAATAAAGAGGTAAGATGCACGAGTTGAAATCAAAATGGCAGTTTTAGATGCCATTAAGATAATAAACTATGAGATTGAAGCGATAGATTACTCATAATCAAATTAATTAGGAGATAATAGGAAATTATAGGAACTTGGTTGGACATGCATAGAATTGTTAAATTGATATGTTTTATAAGGTTCTATTAGGGATAGGCAGGTCAAATATTCAAGCAATTATTAGGAATAACATATATCAACTTTCTATGCTACTAACAGACTTTCTAAATTTATCTTGTCATCAAGCTGATCATTTAATACGTAGAATGTAACCTATCCTTAAATTTAAAGAGTAAAGCTTTTCCTTGGGAAACCACAACTTGTGACTTTTCAAAAAACGGACTAGACTTACATCTCTAGCAATGAGTCCATCCATATTGAAATCCAACCTAGGGTTGACAATTGCAAGCTTCATAGATATAAACTATAACAGAATAGACAACCAAGTATTATCCATGCATTGTATAAAACTAGGAAATTGTTTCTGAATCAACATTGTACAAAGCTAATTCCACAACATTACCTCGACTTGTTGCTGCAATGACTGTACATGATTTATTATCTCATCAAGCATTACTGCTTTTCCAGTTACCTGCAGGATTAATATCCTCGTTATTCCAAAATGTTCTAAAGTGCATTACATGGTAGATAGGAACTTCCCAAAGTAAAGAGAATGTGTTAGTTTGCAAAAATAATTTCAAGAATCAAGCTTCTGAATAAAAGAACCACAAAATCTAAGAACCATTTGGTACCTTACTACAACCACGAAAGAGAGCTTTCAAAAATGGTACCTTACTACAACCACGAAAGAGAGCTTTCAAAAATGGTACCTTACTACAACCACGAACGGGATCTTGCAAAAGCTTCATGCATTAGTATATTTTTTCTCTTCTCACTTGTCATACATTGAACACTTTTACCCTAACTTTGATTTCATCGAGACAATGGCATACAAATGACTCGTTACCAACTTAATTCTATAAGGGAAATTGGATGGAGAAGTCAGTTTGGTACTTACCCTCTCTGCAAGACTGTGGCTGTTAGTAGCTTGGACTCTCCTTGCTCTCACATGAATGTAATATTTTGGTGGTTCAAGCGCTTTGACATTATATTTGATTTGATTTGGACTACTTTCCCCAATACTCAAAATAGTGTTTTGCTCGACTTTGGATTTTGCATCATCCTCAGTTGAAGCAGCTTCTACGCCTTTCTATTTCTTTGTTGGGGATTCATCTACTTCTAGACTCTGTAAAAGAGTATTACCCATTTATTGAAACATTCACATAGATTAAATATATGCACCCAAATGAAAACACGTTTTTTCAGGTGAAAGAACAATTGCACAAGTGAATTACTATCCACCACTGATCATGACATCATAGTCATTTCACTAGCCAAAACAAGAATTCACAATTGGTTATGATTCTCAGCTCAGAAATCCATTTCACTGGCCAAAAGCAATATAGACTTTAATGCCACAATAATGTGAAACTTGGATCTCAATTCACATCCTAAAAGGCTACATTGTCATGCAAACCATTCATAAATCAATTTCAGGTCGATAAGGGATATTTCAATAGATACACACCTTTGTCTCTCTTCCAACAAGATAAGCAACAATAGAAGGTGCATCATTTGCTTTAGATTTCAAAAGGACTCTCCTTTTTCTTCCTTTTTCTTCCAACTGGCTCAAAACAGTTTTATGGCAATCTTGGTACTGTACTATTTTTAGCAGCTTTTCGGGTCCTGAACTTCCGGGGCTGTTTTGAGGCCCTAAATGACCTTTTTTGGCAATTTGGGGGGCCAAATGGTTGCCTCCGGCATG
Source organism: Larix kaempferi (assembly GCA_027924585.1). Classification (NCBI taxonomy): domain Eukaryota; kingdom Viridiplantae; phylum Streptophyta; class Pinopsida; order Pinales; family Pinaceae; genus Larix; species Larix kaempferi. The sequence goes on from BSBM01000887.1 coordinate 786,642, forward strand.
CATTTGGCCCCAGTCGAAAGTTGAAAATCTCGGATAGACCTTTCCAATGGGCTAGCGAGCGCCCCAAACGGAGATCGTATGCAAAAGTTACGACCCCGGGAAGTTGATGTACTAACTTACCCAAACGGGGCCCACATGACTTTTGGCGCTTCATCTCCTAGGGTTAGGTTTTTGGATGTCTAGGGTTTTTGACATTCCTGTTTATTGTAAAAGGCCTTGAGAGCCTCATTGTAACCATCTTCTTGCGAAATGAGGGCAGCCGTCACATCTCTTCTCAGAGATAAGCCGCCACCATTCCAGCAAGCTTGTTTTCCGCTGCATTTTACAGTTCTAGCCTATTTCCTTATTGAATAGAAAACTAGTTTTACTGTATCTCTGTTATTTTGTGTTAAGCATCTGATAATAATCTGTATTCATTTCGTTCTGCTCATAAAATCCGGATCAGTGGTATCAGAGCGGTTTGCTCCTTGTCGTCTTAATGCATGTCCCCAACGAGGTCAGGGTACAAAGAATTGGGTCTCGAGCTTGTTTCTCTTGAGGACAAAAGCTCTCGCACGCCCAAGCGACCTCTCATGGCAGGAGAAAAGAAAGATGACGGGACAAGAGATCCTATCAAAATGTTGCTTGAGGAAGCCCTCACGCAGCAGAGGAACGAGATGATGGATAATTTCGCGCAAATCCTTCGGCGACTACCAACAAGCGACGCATCTTCCTCAAGCGGAGGCGCCACCCCCTTCAAGGTACAAATCAACTTCGATATCCCTATATTTGAAGGACAGATAGACGCAGATGCTGTAGATACGTGGTTGAATCTACTAGAAGGGTATTTTTCTGTCCATAACTTTTCGAATAAGGAAAAGATTACTTTTGCGCTCCTCAAAGCCGTTCCCCATGTCAAAGATTGGTGGGAAACATTCTGCGAGCAAAAGGACACCGAAGAAGCCTCATTATTTTCAGTCACGGCCACCTGGGAATCCTTCAGGGATGCTATTAAGGAACAATACTACTCTGTTGGAAGTTATGACGACTTGTATACCAAATGGACCACACTGCGACAAGAAAGAGACCAAGCAGTGCCAGAGTTCACAAATATCTTCCATACCTTGCACACCAAGATGGGTATCAAAGATTCAGAGCGACATCTGGTGCTCAAGTATCGCGGTGGTTTGAATAGATACATCCAGACCGAAATGGAATTTCTAGACATCTCTTCCTTGGGCGCGGCCTACCGATATGCTGTCAAAATCGAGCAGAAGCTCAAACAAAAGACGCGGCAATTTGGGCCTGGGAACCCTTCACAGCAAAAGACAGGAAAGGGCGGCCCCAACCCACAGAATAAAGGACAGAGCAAAGATGGACAGCATCAGGACAACCAGTCCAAGCCGCAAGCAAAGGACACCGGAAAAACAAAGAAAGATACCGGGAAGTGGTGCGACTTCCATAAGAGCCCTTGGCATAACACTGCTGATTACCACTCAAAGCAGTCGCTGGTGGCCGAAGTGAAAGCATTTGAATCAGATGTGGATTCTGACTCTGAGTCCGAACCAAAAAGGGGAAGACGGATCATTGACGCGGAACCCAGCGCCACCATTGCTACCACCAAGCTCCAGCCTGATGAACCAGACGAGCCAGAAGAAGGAGAATGCCTCTTCCATTCACAGATGTGGGTAAAAGGCACCCCGCTACACTTCATCGTTGATAGCGGTAGCCAGAAGAATCTCATCTTAGCAGAGGTCGTCAAGCGCCTGGCCCTGTCGACAACGCCGCACCCACAACCCTACACCATTGGATGGCTCCGCAAGGGAAGCGATCTTCGCGTCATCCAACAGTGCCGACTGCCATACGACATCAAGCCCTTCAAGGACGAGGTATTGTGTAATGTTGCTCCTCTTAAAGTTTCATATGTTCTTTTGGGCCAACCTTATTTATGGAAACGTCATGCTGTATATGAGTCTAGGCCTCGTAGTGTTATTATTTCTTTGAACAAGAAATTGTACAGGATACTCGAGGCAGTCCCTCCTAGTGCTATTTCCTTGATCTCTGCCAAGCAATGCAGGAAGGTCATCTCTCAGACCGGGAAATTTGTCTTCTTCGTGATTCGCTCTCAGAGTGAAAGAAAGATCCCAGCCACATCCCGGGCCTCCATGACCGATCTATCCACACAACAGAATCAAGTGGATAAGGTGGTGGAAGGATACTTAGATATCTTCTCCTCTCCGACCGGGGTACCTCTGCACTACCAGGTCAAGCATCCCATCGATCTGACCCCAGGCGCACCGCTACCCAATGGGCCAGTCTATCGCCGCTCTTTATTGGAAAACAAGGAGATCAAGAGGCAGATCCAAGAATTGCTCCACAAATGGCACATCCGTCCCAGTTCATCACCTTGTGGGAGCCCAATCGTGCTGGTGCAGAAGAAAGATGGGACCTGGCGACTCTGCATTGATTACCGGGCCCTGAATAAAATCACAGTCCGCAACCGGTACCCGATTCCCCGAATCGACGACCTCCTTGATCAGCTCACGGGGGCCAAATACTTAAGTAAGATTGATCTGAAGTCTAGCTACCACCAGGTCCCAATAGAACAGACAGATGTATGGAAGACTGCCTTCAAGTCAAAAGAAGGTCTTTTTGAATGGCTGGTCATGCCGTTTGGTTTGACAAATGCTCCAACAACTTTTATGAGGATGATGGACGATATCCTATGACCTTTCACCAACAATTTTGTAGTGGTGTATCTGGATGACATCCTCATCTACAGCAAGACTTGGGAGGAACACTTGCAGCATATTCAGCAGGTTCTGCACACCCTACGGAAGCACAAACTATATGCAAACTTGGAAAAATGCTCCTTCGGCATGGACAGGGTCCATTACTTAGGCTACATCGTTGATCGACATGGTGTGCATGTGTATCCAGCCAAGATCCAGGTCATCCGCGACTGGCCAGCCCCACCACACTCACTGAACTTCGGAGCTTCTTGGGCCTCACCAATTTCTATCGCCGGTTCGTGCTGGGATTCTCTCATATCGCATGGGCCCTCAGCCAAGTGACCAAGGGTGGTGGTAAGGCAAAATTTGTGTGGGGCCTGTCCCAACAACAAGCCTTCGATGACTTGAAGAAGTGTTTGTGCTCACCGCCGGTACTCTCATTACCGAACCTGCAACATCCCTTTGAGATCGAGACAGATGCTTCAGATTATGTTGTGGGCGCCGTTCTCACTCAACACGGCCACCCCGTGGCATATCATAGTGAGACACTCTCAGATGCTGTCCGCAAGTACCCTACCTACGACAAAGAAATGTACTCCATTGTACAAGCCTGCCGCCAGTGGAGACATTACATTCTTGGGAAGGAGACAGTCATCCACACTGATCACAAGCCACTACAGTTCATGCAGACCCAAGGAAAGTTGCAAAATGACCGCCATCAGAAGTGGTCAACATATTTACAGCAGTTCCACCTCAACATCAAATATAAAACAGGGAGTACCAACCGAGTTGCTGACTGCCTCAGTCGACCTCCAGTCGCGGCACTTACCACGGTGCTAGACTCTTGTGGCCACGAGACCTCCGGATGACCCCTCCTCTACGAGACAGACCCTGACTTCTCCGCCACCTATCAAATGTTGGGCACCAACTCAGTGGTTGCTAATTTCCATCTTCAGAACGGGTTGTTGTGTCGTCTGGGCCATCTCTACGTTCCATCAAGCGAGCGCGCGAAGCTGATTTGGGAAGCTCACTACAGTCGGGTGGCAGGACACTTTGGCGTCGAAAAGACAGTGGTAGTGTTGCAGAAACATTTCTACTGGCCGAAACTTCGACAGGATGTCGGCAAGTATATCAGGTCCTGCACCGCTTGCGCTATTGCCAAACCGACCACTAAGAAATAGGGCCTATACACCCCTCTGCCTACTCCTTCCACGCCGTGGGAATCCATCTCAATGGACTACATGTCGGGCCTCCCATCCACCAAGAGGGGAAATGACTGTGTTTTCGTGGTTGTTGATCGCTTTTCCAAGATGGCGATTCTAGCCGCTTGCAAGAAGAACATCACAGCAGAAGCCACTGCCAAGCTCTTCTTTGAATGAGTATGGGTACATTTTGGGATCCCATAGACCATTATCTCAGACCGTGACAGTCGGTTCCTCAGCTGATTCTGGTCAAGACTCTGGTCACTGCTGGATACCAAGCTCACCAAATCCACTGCCTTCCACCCCCAAACCGATGGAAAAACGGAGGTCGTCAACCGGATGGTCGTACATATCCTGCGCATGTACAATTCAACACACCCCCGCACATGGGATGAGAGTCTCCCCTATGTCCAACATAGCTACAACTGAGCCCTGCATAGCTCAACTGGCCACAGCCCCTTTCAGGTGGGGTTGGGATTCCAACCATTGGGCCCCATGGATGTTGCACTTCCCCTTGCGACCACCTCGGCCGACTCGTCCCCAGAAGCTGACAAAGCCACCTGGTTCATTGAACGGATCCAGCATATCCGCCAACAGGTTCAGGATATTCTACAGAAGTCTAATGCCAAGTACAAGCAGCGCCATGATCAACATCGGGTGCCACATAAGTTTCAGGTGGGTGACAAAGTTTGGTTGCATTTGCAGAAAGAACGCCTTACAGGGCCCTATCGAAAGGTTCGCCCACTCCGTTATGGGTCGTACACCATCACCAAGGAGGTGGGTGACAATGCTTTTGAGCTCAACATTCCCCCCTTCCTTGGTCTGCATCCAGTCTTCAACGTGGCTCTCCTTCGGCCATATTTCCCACCACTATTAGACACCTCAGAGATAGCAGAAAAGTTGACACCAACAGAGCTCAACCCTGACTGCCTACAACAAGCATCCAGTGATCATATTGCAGACACACAAATCAAGGGCACTCGACATCAAAGGATCCCGCTTTATCGAGTTGTCAAAGCAGGGCAGCTCCTGCACCAAGGCAAGTGGCTCACTCGAGGCCAAATTCAGCAGAAATTTCCTCATCTGATGAGGGAACTCAACGCAATGGAGACCATTGCTTCCTAAGGAGGGAGGATTGATCCAGGTGGATATTGGTGGCCACCCACCTTTCCAACTGGCTCAAAACAGTTTTATGGCAATCTTGGTATTGTACTATTTTTAGCAGTTTTTCGGGTCCTGAACTTCCGGGGCCATTTTGAGGCCCTAAACGACCTTTTTTGGCAATTTGGGGGGCCAAATGGATGCCTCTGGCATGCATTTGGCCCCAATCAAAAGTTGGAAATCTCGGATAGACCTTTCCAACGGGCTACCGAGCGCCCCAAACGGAGATCGTATGCAAAAGTTACGACCCCGGGAAGTTGATGTACTAACTTACCCAAACGGGGCCCACATGACTTTTGGCGCTTCATCTCCTAGGGTTAGGTTTTTGGATGTCTAGGGTTTTTGACATTCCTGTTTATTGTAAAAGGCCTTGAGAGCCTCATTGTAACCATCTTCTTGCGAAATGAGCGCAGCCGTCACATCTCTTCTCAGAGATAAGTCGCCACCATTCTAGCAAGCTTGTTTTCCGCTGCATTTTACAGTTCTAGCCTATTTCCTTATTGAATAGAAAACTAGTTTTACTGTATCTCTGTTATTTTGTGTTAAGCATCTGATAATAATCTGTATTCATTTCGTTCTGCTCATAAAATCCGGATCATTTTCACTCCAAGATACCATGTCGAAGGTATTTTCTAGTTTGTGCCTAGTCTAAGGTAAGATGACCTAGTTTGAAAGGCCTCCAAAGTTTTAGTATCAACTGTATCACACAATAAGACATAAAATCAGCCTATCAATACAAAGGGTCAATATCTTAAGCTAAAATAATATAGTTTCAATGAGTAAATTATGTTGTGTCTGTGTTAAATATTAATTTAGGATTTATGTTCAATAACTAGCCTATACTTGACTGAATTTAAAACTAGCATTCACAACACATTTCAGAAGTTTATGCCTAATCTTGTTTCAAGGGTTCCTATTCCATGATTTTCTGAGGGATACTTCCTTATTAGAAGCTAGCTTCAAAACAATTATTATCTCAATGAAATCTGAAGCCTCTCATCAAAATGTTTCTTGGTTATATTACTTGCTTGCTTACATTATATTAAAAAGGAATTCAACTCATAAGGTTTTGGGTGTCCAATCTTTGGCATGAGTACAAAGACGAAACATAGAAAGTTCTATAAAATGCATTGTGTCCTATAAATTTGTTTGGATGGATAGTTGAAATTCATGGTTTTCTTCAAATCGAATCTCATCAATATCACTAGCATAAGATCTTGATCTCGTGTTCTACGAAATGTTAAAATGGACAAACAGAGGCCTAAAAAAATAAAAAATAAACTAGCCAATAAATGGAAGCAAACAACACATGCTCCAATGACAATGAATAGAAAGTAATAACCGTAGAAATAGTAATAAGCATAAACATAGAAATAGTAAACGTCGAGATATGGAAGGCGATTCAACGCAGTAGCTCGATGCAAAATCAATGGTACAGGAGAGGTGCAACAGCACCTGGGGACAAGTAGGGATCACTTTACTTTTCCAATGCAGTGTTGCAGCTCCCGCACACGCCCAATTACATCAATCATTTTCTAAATATTTGGTTTCAACAAAAATGTCCTGTATACCAATGAATAATACCCCGGAGGTGGAGGTATCTACAAATTCATATAGATATATTTATTTATATCCACATATTTCAATAACAAGGTACTACCTTTGTCTGGGCGAAGGCCAATGTACGAAAGATCGAACCACCTTAAATATAGAACTTGAAAGCCTATCTCAAAATGCATGTGCATATGCTTATTCAAATGGATGAATTGAACCTACATGTAACGCCCAGGAGCAAACCCTAGAGAGTAAGTGTCAAATCCCAAAGTTTCTGAAAAATTTAAAATTTTTAAAATAGCAAGTAATAATAATAAATGCATTCATTGATCTGTTTTGATTATCTCAATTGATTATAAAAGTGTATGAATGATCTGTTGTTATACTTAGATTTTGATATGAGTTTCATTACCGTTGCTGATTGTTTTCTGTTTTCCATCACAAGGGGGAGTTGCCATAGCAGACTGGGCTTACTTAGCTTCCGAGCTAATGCATCAAAATGTCTTTCTCTTACAGATATACAGGTAATGTGCGGGTCGCTACATTTAATCTTTAAAGTATGATAAATCAGTTAGCTGTACCAAATCCTTCAATAAAAAGTCTAAGCATTCTAGCCATGTATTCAAGTGTTTAAAGGTAGCATTCATCCCATTATCTCCTTCTGATCTTTCAGTTTATGGAATTTGAACTACTAGAGAGTATACTAGCTATGTTTCTTGAGAACAAAGAATTAACTAACGATATGGATCATTTGTTCTTGGATGATATTATTGTATTGCATTAGTATTTCATTACTAGCACTGTAAAATACCACTGAGTGACCACACTAGGACCAGTTTTTACTTTCTCATTGTTATTGCATCAGGTCATATTTAATAAAATAGACTTTATTTTGAATTGCAGCTTCAATTGTAAAAGACCTGCAATTACCAATGTTTACTTTTCTTAATTCTAATAGTTGTAAGGTGTACTGTCAGATACCAGTCTCCTCTTAACAATTTTTAAGGGTTTACCTGGATTGGAACTGCTCCTATTTTTATGACTGACAATAGAATAGAGACTTATAAGCTATCAAGATTAAATCTGTTTAGTCTAAAGGATAATCAAAGTATACTTGTCCTTACGAAAGGTCTAAGTCTATTAAAAGATTGTTATTAAATTATAACAACAATTGAAAGAGCTAGAATAACCCTATTCTAAAACTTCGCGTTATGTAACTTAGATCTTACAAGTTTAAGTCATCTAAAGAAGAGAATGGCAAATCCTGTACATCTATGCAAGTCATAGCAAATGGAAATATTGTACTAGAGTTGAAAATTACTACGCCCAACACCACCACACTATCTTAGAGACTTAAGAGAGATGCAATATCGGTTGTCTCTTCCCATGAAGCTAGTACTTATGGAGAATTAGTAATAAGGTAATGTGAACCACTTAAGGCTTAATATTATACCCTTGCTCTTATAATTTTTATAATGCAACCAATTTCCTCTATGTATGTAGTGCTTCAAGACTGATTTTGGACGATATCAATATTGCATGGTTTAAAGAATGTATGGTAACATTTTCGTTATATAATAAGCAAGGTTCATGGTATTATCCTAATGTTTTTTATTGCTAAAAGGATAACAATTGAACTAGGGTATTGCAACCCTTATAGATGACCATTCGATAATTTCTATTTACCCATGCTAAGGTTTTTATCTAGTAACAATGATAAGAATCTCATCGTGAATTTGAACATTATTAACACTTGCATTATTGTATTGGTTGTAGGGCAAAGTGTCATTGTTTTTATGTGCAAGGTTCGAAGCATTGTTTTACCATGGAGTAATTTGCAAGTTTAAACTATGGTTTATTACCGTATTGGAATATCCCTGCTATGATTTTAGTTTGCTCACGCGATGATTTTAATCAAATAGCAATTGATTGGTATCACATCGTGGAACTTAGGAGCGTCGACCCACTGTATGTAAAAATTTAAAGTGCTACGTGGTTAGTCTTGATCCATGCATCTGGTGATATATAACAGTTGACTAACCCTACTTGGCCATTTCTCCCTTTGCCTTCGGGCTCGGCCGCTCTGCAAACCCTCTTGTCCGAACACTGTGTGCTAGCAGCCTCTATGTTGCTCCAGGCCTTCATACTTTCCCACTGCATCGTTTGGGAGTCAATTGTTTTGCTGTTAGCAGCTGGAGCTTGTTAAGAATCTAGGGTTTGTACTTTTGTTGTCCAGAGTAATCCTGTCACATCGTGACCATAACTCTCGGCTTGGTTTTAATAAGGCTTCCGTTGTGGAAGACATCCATTGCTTTTGCCAGTTTAGTCACTCGGTGGCAAGGGTGGGGTTTTCACACATATTGTGTTCGTGGTCATCAGAATATTCACTTTATTTGCAGCCTCCTTCAATGCTGGTAAGCTACTGTATTTCTCCTTTGCGTTTGCATTTACAAGGAATTGTTTTCAAATAAAATAAGGTTTCTAAGAGATACTACTCTGTCTTTGCAGGTCCTGGCTCCACTTCGTCTTGGGTGGCACAAGCTTCAGCAAATAGGCGTTTCCGGGTAAGCCTAGTTCTTACCATGGCATTTTCCTCCTTGTGGATTGTTTGGGCGGTTAGGGTTTGGACTATGAAGGAACGGTTCGGTGACTGTCTCCGTTCTGTTGGGTCTTTTATTTGCTTGATATCGAAATTCTTGGACAGGTTTAACCCTGTGATGTGTATGAAATGTCATGGCTGCAGTCATAAGTAATTTAATCGTCTTTCTTGAGGTATTTAAGGTTTATAGAAGAATTATTGTATAAAAGAAAAGGCTATGAGCCTGCTCTGAAGATGAGGTTACGGCCTCAAGGTTTTTAATACTGTATTCGTAAAATTTTGCTCAGGGTTTTACCCAGGTTTTGAAATTTAACTTATTATAAGGTTTTTGCTTGTACCTTGGGCTTGTTCGTCTCATGCGTTTTAGTTCTATGCTATTTCAACAGCAAGTGAAATTTTAAGTTTGTAATCCACTTACACAGTGGATTTGTGTCTTGGCTGTATATGAAAACATTGCATTAACTAATTAGCAAATGCTTTGCTTGTTCAAAACGGGGTTGGTCAGGTTAACCCGAACTATTTTACTGTTGGAGAAGTCAGTGCGAAAGTTTAAGCTGTCATATACAATGCGACTCTGTTGATAAATTCTTGTGTAGTAATACTGCAGGGTTTATATACCTAGATTTTGTTTTGTTGTTGTTCTCTTAAGTTATCCAGGGTTTTCATCTCGGTTTGACAAAAATAACTCTATTAAAGTTTCTCCTATAATTTTTGAGCTGGGTGTGGCGTGTATTTTAAATTTTATGTTTTTAAAATCACTTAACAATGATCCTTGGCTATGGTCGTAGGTGAATCGTTGTCGTAAATCTCAATTGTTTATTTACTTGTAAAGTCTGGAATGATGGGTTCGATCCGAAACGACAGTGGTGGTTTTGTTTAGATGTTGATTCTGTAGTTACGATTTTTGTTTAGATGTTTATTCTATTGTTATGAATATGCTTCTGTTGGTAGTTGAGAAACAAGTAAACGATATTATTAAACAGTTGAGCTCGATAAATGAGCAAAATTACTGTTCTACTAGTCATTTGGTTTTTAAACAGTAACTAGGTTTACGAATAAGACTTTGTCGATAATGAGAGTCAAACGAAAGATATTATTATAATGTTTAAGCTCGATAATGAGCTAGATACTAAACTACTAACCCTACTATTTAAATTAATAACTAGGTTATTAAAACTGTTGATAATTCCTCGTCATAATATTCTATTAAGGTTTCTGCACAATAAATTAGTTGCTATGAAGGGACTGGTTAAATTTTGATTAGGGTTTTGTACTCTAATATAAAGGTCCTATCTATGACTACAAAATCTCCTGTAAGGTCTGTCTACAAAGATATAATAAATGTAATGGTTTTTATGGTTATAATTACTGTTGTCTTCTATGACTGTTTATTTCATTTTGTTTACACAGAGCATAAATAATTTATATTTATCTCTTACTTCTCTACTTGAGCATCATAATTAAACTAGGATTAAAATTGCAATAATAACTATTGCTCTAACTATTACCATTATATGGAAAACATTAAAGATACCTTATCAGTAATGTAATAATGATACTAAGAGATGCTAGAAACACAGTAATTCTCGTCAAATCTATTACTGATATTCAGAGATGCTAACTTTTAATAAACTAAATACTATTCCGACCTATAGATGATAGACACAACATACATTTATTTGTACTTAATAAACATAAAGGAATAAATAGCAAAACCTGATTCTGTGGACAACAACAGCAATGGGAGGCTGTTCCTCCCTACCAACTCCTGGAGAGTGCCCAGACAACACTTCTCAGGACCCCCGAGCTTGCTCTGGTCTCCCTAGCTGGAACTAGGTGCAGCAAAATTATCCACTCAGCCCAAACAATTATACTGGAACCAAGTTACTGCAACATCCCTCTCAAACAACTTCCTTACTGTAATTCCCTCTTCTTCAATGGGATTCCTGAAATAACATTCACCTGAATGCTTTCTCCCTCTAGAACAAAATCGAACCCCCAGCTCAGTTCATTGAGTACTATTTAAAATATTGCCTAGGTCTTTGTTGGGTTAACTGTCATTAATGAGCCACCTGCTCAGATTCCACTTTATTGGGAAATCATGACCCCAAATATAGGGAAGTTGCCACCTGCAACTTAGGAAGTGTTTGAGGATGCTACCACTTGTCTTTTGCCTTTCCACCTAGTTCCATCCACCAGTTTGACCAGTAACCTCTTTTTAACAGCTCTCCCATGCTGTTGTCTCCATAATTATTTATTAAATAATAAAATATTCTGAATTACATTTCATTCCTAGTGACTCTGCTGAGTCATCAATTCCTACTTAGCATTAAATTTAACATAATGTCTCAGGAATATAATGAAAAAATTTCATAATTTTTTTACAAAATTGGGGTATGTGACATACACACCCCCTTAAAATGTAACATCGTCCTCGATGTTACTTATTCCTCATCCTCAGCCACCTTCTGGAATAGATTTGGGTATGCTTCCCGCATCTTACTTTCCAGTTCCCAGGTAGCTTCTTCAGGACTAAGGTGCTTCCATTGCACCTTCAGCTGTCCAATTGTGCGGTTCCACAGAGTAATTTCCCTCCTCTCGAGGATACAATCCGGTTCCACCAGAACTTCCCCTTCTGGTTCTACCTGTACAATGTTCCAATCAATAACATGAGTAGCATCATGAACGTACTTTTTCATAACAGAAATATGAAAAACATTGTGCACTTTTAAATTAGGTGGTAATGCTAGCTGATAAGCAACATGACCAATTCTAGATAAAATTTCAAACGGACCACAGTAACGTGGCGCTAATTTTGCACAACTCCCCAATATTAGGGAGCTCTTCTTTGGTCTTACCTTTATGAACACATGTTCACCCACCTGGAACTCTTTAGGAGTTCTTTTCAAATCTGCTTGACTCTTTTGCCGATCCTGGGAAATCTTCAAATTTTCCTGCACTTGTTTCCCAATCTGTTCCATTTCTTTTAATAATTCAGGACCTAACACTAATCTATCTACTGGATTATTCCAAGAGATAGGAGTGTTACATTTACGTCCATACAGAATTTCAAAAGGACTGAACTTAGCTGACGATTGATAGTTGTTATTGTATGCAAATTCTGCCAAATGTAAATAATCCTCCCACTTACCCGGTTGATCTTTAACATACATTCTTAGCAGATCTTCCAATACCTGATTAACTCTTTCAGTTTGTCCGTCCGTCTGAGGATGGAAAGAAGTGCTGAAATTCAATGTTGTGTTTAATCCCTTAAACAAAGTTTTCCAGAAATTTCCTGTGAATTTAGGATCCCTGTCTGAAATAATAACCTTTGGAACACCATGTAACCGAAAAATCTGCTTCAGAAATATATCAGCTATGTTTGTAGCCTTGTAAGTGGTTTTAACAGGAATAAAGTGTGCTGATTTACTTAATTTATCTACTACCACCATAATTGAATCATTCTGATTTTGATTTTTGGGTAATCCAGTAATGAAATCTAAGCTGATTATTTCCCACTTCCATCTAGGAATAGGCAAAGGTTGCAATAACCCAGCTGGATGCTGATGGTCTGCTTTTACTTGTTGACATTCCAAACATCTAGCTATATACTTAGCTGTTTCAGATTTCATATTAGGCCAAAAATAATCTTTTCTCAACATGGTGACAGTCTTCTGGTATCCTGGATGCCCTGGGTAAGGGGTTTTATGAACTTCATCCAGAATTGACAGTTTAACTTTAGGTACATTCGGAACATACAACCTGTCTTTAAACAATAAAAATCCATTTGTATTTAGACTATAGACTTTTATCAAACTTTCTGTAGGTTCTTCTATAGCTGTAGCTTGTAATTTTTGATAAATTTCATCCAATTTTATCCCTTCAGTCAGCTGTTCATTTAAATCAGAGATATAAGTGCTGCTAGCTTATATAAAATTTAGCCTTGCATTTCTGCTCAAAGCATCAACCACCTTATTTTCCTTTCCTTTTATGTGCTGAATTTCGAAATCGTATCCACTTAAGAAGGCCAACCATCTTGCTTGCCTTGCATTTAAGTTAGGCTGATCTAAAAGGTATTTTAGACCCTTATTATCAGTCATTAAGATAAACTTTCTGCCTATTAAGTGGTGTCGCCACATCTTTAAGGCATGAATAACAGCAGCTAATTCTAAATCATAAGTGGCATAATTCTTTTCATGAATCTTCAGCTTCCTGGACTCATAGGTAATGACATGCCCATCCTGAGTCAACACTCCGCCTAGACCGTCATTGCAAGCATCGGTGCAAACCACAAAATCCTTATTAGGATCTGCTATTCTTAGAATAGGCGCAGTTGTTAATAAAGTTTTTAATTTCTTAATGCTTTCTTCACACTTCAAGTTCCAATCAAACTTCTTGCCTTTCTTTTGCAAGGAAGTGATTGGGTTAACTATTTTTGAAAAGCCTTCTATGAATCTCCGGTAATATCCAGTAATTCCCATGAAAGACCTAACATCTGTTACGTCTTTAGGTACTGGCCATTCTTCAATTTCCCAGATCTTTTCAGAATCAACTGAAATCCCTTCCTTAGTCACTACGTGACCTAAGTACTGGATTTCATCCTTGAAGAAATCACACTTACTGAACTTTGCAAAGAGCTGCTGTTCTCGCAGTTCTTGTAAGACTATCCGTAAATGTTCTTTATGTTCCTTTTTGTTTTTAGAATAAATTAAAATGTCATCGATGAATACGACAACAAATTTATCTAAGTATTTATGCATTATGTTATTCATTAGGCACATAAAGATGGCTGGGGCATTAGTAAGCCCAAATGGCATTACGACAAATTCGTAATGTCCATACCTAGTTCTGAAAGCTGTCTTGAATATGTCCTCTTCTTTAATTCTCACCTGATGATATCCTGATCTCAAGTCTATCTTAGAGAACATCGTAGCTCCACGTAGTTGATCAAACAGATCATCTATGTGAGGCAACGGATATCTGTTTTTAATTGTCATCTTATTTAGTTGACGGTAATCTATGCAAAGTCGCATAGTTCCATCCTTCTTTTTAACAAAGATTACTGGTGCTCCCCAAGGGGACACACTGGGTCGAATGTAGTTCTTATCTATTAACTCCTTTAACTGCATTTTTAATTCGTTAAGCTCCAGAATATTAATACGATACAGAGCCTTTGAACTGGGCACAACACGTGGTACTAGTTCAATTGTGAAATCCAGTTCTCTCTTGGGAGGTAATCCTGGAATTTCCTCCGGAAAAACATCTGTAAATTCATTTACTAAAGGAAGATCCTCAACTTTTATCTTGCTTACATCAGATTTAACTGCCTCATCTGTAATACTTACAGCATAGGCTTTGCATCCTTTTCTGACTGCTCTTTTAAGTTGTAAAGCAGAAATCTGCCTGATTACAGTTTTCCTAGGAATACCCTTAACCATTACAGGCTGTTCATGTTTATTCATACATGTAAAAGTTTTGTCAAAACAGTTTAAAACTAACTTATGCTGTTCTAACCAGTCCATACCGATAGGTATGTCATATGAGCCAAGTGGCAAAACATTTAATTTAACAGTAGTCTTAAAATCATTCATATCTAGGACACATTCCTTAACATAACAGTTTACCTTCCTTTTTGCCCCAGTAGCTAGTTGTACTGACCAAGAATTATCAAACCTTTCAACAGTCAGATTACATTTTTCTACTAGCTGTGGTGAAATATAACTAAGACTAGCACCTGGATCTATTAAAATAGTTACAACGATTTTGTTAATCATACCTCCTACTTCCACAATAGAAGTTTGATAGTCAGCTTGGCGGTTCTCCAACGCTGCATTGATTCGGGGCATAGTCCCTGCAAAGTCTCCAACAATCATCTCATCTTGTATAGTATGAATATTGCCATTTGGTTTCTTCCGATTCGGGCAAACTGATGCATAGTGTGGGCCATTGCATTCCCAGCACTTAACAGGCTCCTTTCGTTCAGAATTCTTAGTGTAATTTCCATGATTGTTAGAAACCTCCTTGCTGCCCTTGAAGTTATTGAAATTATTAGCAACTCCACTTTTGCTTCCCTGGAAGTTTTTACCATTAAAATGGTTTCTGTTTTTATTATTCTTGAAATTTTTCTGGGGTACAAACTCCTTTTTCCTGTACTCAAGCTAATTGATGTTCTTTTTAGCCTTCCAGTTGGCTATCCCTTCTTTCTTTTTATTCTGTTCAAAACAGAAATTAGCCTTTCGCATAGCTTCTTCTAGAGTTTTGGGGTTATCATATTCGATTTTGTCCTTGATATGATATGGCAGGCATCTAAGGAACCGATGTACTTTAGGTTTCTCTTCAACAAAATACGGCACATATCTCAACAGACTTAAGAACTTACTATTTAAGTCCTTCATCGTCATAGATCCTAGCTTTAACTCATAAAATTCCTTGGCCCTCTCTTCATAGTACTGTTCGGACAGAAAAAAAATTTTGAAGTATCTTTTAAAGGTACTCCAATTGACATCTTTTTCTTTGATCCCCTTGACCCTTTTCAAGTCTTGCCACCATATATCTGCCTTTCCAGAAAGGTTATAGATGGCCATTCTCGCCTTCAGCTGATTTGAATAATTGTAGATCTAAAAATATTTTCTCATCCCGGATAACCAGGATTCTGCCTCTTCTCCTGTCTCAGATTCTCCATTGAAAGTTGGGGGTTTTATTTTCTTAAACTCCCCGGAAATTTCTTCATAAGGCCTGTACTTTTTCTTTTTGTTATACAACTCAGCCTCACTACTGTCACTAGTAGTGTGATAGCTCTGTTGTTCCCTTCTTCCCTCAGATGATGAACTGCTGTCAGATTTAGCTAGTTTCATCTTTTTAGACCCTTTTTGTTGGCTAGCTTCTTCAGTCTCAGCTCTTTTGCTTCTTCCTTCAGTCTGAAATTTTTCTATTAAAATCTGGTTTAACTGCTCTTGAGTTTTCAGAATCCTTTCATTATCTTTCTTGACTGTTTCTATCTCAGTCTTTAACCCCTTTATAGTCTGCATCAGCTCTGAGGAGTGAGCAATTACCTCCTCCATCACAGGTTCTCTAGACATCTGTCTTGTCTCAGTGTTTGGAGATTCCTCCTCAGCATATTCTCCTAGCTTTTCCATACCTGCCTGTTAGATTCAGAAAAATGAAATTTTCTACTCTGTGTTTATGAAACTGAAATACAAGTTAGTACATTATATATATATATATATATATATATTTCTTTTCATTGTCACTGTTCTGCGGAAACTAGTTGAGTCACATCAAGGCCTAGTATTTGAACCATGCTCTGATACCACATGTCAAATCCCAAAGTTTCTGAAAAATTTATAATTTTTAAAATAGCAAGTAATAATAATAAATGCATTCATTGATCTGTTTTGATTATCTCAATTGATTATAAATGTGTCTGAATGATCTGTTGTTATACTTAGATTTTGATATGAGTTTCATTACCGTTGCTGATTGTTTTCTGTTTTCCATCACAAGGGGGAGTTGCTATAGCAGACTGGGCTTACTTAGCTTCCGAGCTAATGCATCAAAATGTCTTTCTCTTATAGATATACAGGTAATGTGCGGGTCGCTACATTTAATCTTTAAAGTATAATAAATCAGTTAGCTGTACCAAATCCTTCAATAAAAAGTCTAAGCATGCTAGCCATGTATTCAAGTGTTTAAAGGTAGCATTCATCCCATTATCTCCTTCTGATCTTTCTGTTTATGGAATTTGAACTACTAGAGAGTATACTAGCTATGTTTCTTGAGAACAAAGAATTAACTAACGATATGGATCATTTGTTCTTGGATGATATTATTGTATTGCATTAGTATTTCATTACTAGCACTGTAAAATACCACTGAGTGACCACACTAGGACCAGTTTTTACTTTCTCATTGTTATTGCATCAGGTCATATTTAATAAAATAGACTTTATTTTGAATTGCAGCTTCAATTGTAAAAGACCTGCAGCTACCAATGTTTACTTTTCTTAATTCTAACAGTTGTAAGGTGTACTGTTAGATACCAGTCTCCTCTTAACAATTTTTAAGGGTTTACCTGGATTGGAACTACTCCTATTTTTATGACTGACAATAGAATAGAGACTTATAAGCTATCAAGATTAAATCTGTTTAGTCTAAAGGATAATCAAAGTATACTTGTCCTTACGAAAGGTCTGAGTCTATTAAAAGATTGTTATTAAATTATAACAACAATTGAAAGAGCTAGAATAACCCTATTCTAAAACTTCGCATTATGTAACTTAGATCTTACAAGTTTAAGTCATCTAAAGAAGAGAATGGCAAATCCTGTACATCTATGCAAGTCATAGCAAATGGAAATATTGTACTAGAGTTGAAAATTACTACGCCCAACACCACCACACTATCTTAGAGACTTAAGAGAGATGCAATATCGGTTGTCTCTTCCCATGAAGCTAGTACTTATGGAGAATTAGTAATAAGGTAATGTGAACCACTTAAGGCTTAATATTATACCCTTGCTCTTATAATTTTTATAATGCAACCAATTTCCTCTATGTATGTAGTGCTTCAAGACTGATTTTGGACGATATCAATATTGCATGGTTTAAAGAATGTATGGTAACATTTTCGTTATATAATAAGCAAGGTTCATGGTATTATCCTAATGTTTTTTATTGCTAAAAGGATAACAATTGAACTAGGGTATTGCAACCCTTATAGACGACCATTCGATAATTTCTATTTACCCATGCTAAGGTTTTTATCTAGTAACAATGATAAGAATCTCATCGTGAATTTGAACATTATTAACACTTGCATTATTGTATTGGTTGTAGGGCAAAGTGTCATTGTTTTTATGTGCAAGGTTCGAAGCATTGTTTTACCATGGAGTAATTTGCAAGTTTAAACTATGGTTTATTACCGTATTGGAATATCCCTGCTATGATTTTAGTTTGCTCACGCGATGATTTTAATCAAATAGCAATTGATTGGTATCACATCGTGGAACTTAGGAGCGTCGACCCACTGTATGTAAAAATTTAAAGTGCTACGTGGTTAGTCTTGAGCCATGCATCTGGTGATATATAACAGTTGACTAACCCTACTTGGCCATTTCTCCCTTTGCCTTCGGGCTCGGCCGCTCTGCAAACCCTCTTGTCCGAACACTGTGTGCTAGCAGCCTCTATGCTGCTCCAGGCCTTCATACTTTCCCACTGCATCGTTTGGGAGTCAATTGTTTTGCTGTTAGAAGCTGGAGCTTGTTAAGAATCTAGGGTTTGTACTTTTGTTGTCCAGAGTAACCCTGTCACAGCGTGACCATAAATCTCGGCTTGGTTTTAATAAGGCTTCCGTTGTGGAAGACATCCATTGCTTTTTCCAGTTTAGTCACTCGGTTGCAAGGGTGGGGTTTTCACACATATTGTGTTCGTGGTCATCAGAATATTCACTTTATTTGCAGTCTCCTTCAATGCTGGTAAGCTACTGTATTTCTCCTTTGCGTTTGCAGTTACAAGGAATTGTTTTCAAATAAAATAAGGTTTCTAACAGATACTACTCTGTCTTTGCAGGTCCTGGCTCCACTTCGTCTTGGGTGGCACAAGCTTCAGCAAATAGGCGTTTCCGGGTAAGCCTGGTTCTTACCATGGAATTTTCCTCCTTGTGGATTGTTTGGGCGGTTAGGGTTTGGACTATGAAGGAACGGTTCGGTGACTGTCTCCGTTCTGTTGGGTCTTTTATTTGCTTGATACCGAAATTCTTGGACAGGTTTAACCCTGTGATGTGTATGAAATGTCATGGCTGCAGTCATAAGTAATTTAATCGTCTTTCTTGAGGTATTTAAGGTTTATAGAAGAATTATTGTATAAAAGAAAAGGCTATGAGCCTGCTCTGAAGATGAGGTTACGGCCTCAAGGTTTTTAATACTGTATTCGTAAAATTTTGCTCAGGGTTTTACCCAAGTTTTGAAATTTAACTTATTATAAGGTTTTTGCTTGTACCTTGGGCTTGTTCGTCTCATGCATTTTAGTTCTATGCTATTTCAACAGCAAGTGAAATTTTAAGTTTGTAATCCACTTACACAGTGGATTTGTGTCTTGGCTGTATATGAAAACATTGCATTAACTAATTAGCAAATGCTTTGCTTGTTCAAAACGGGGCTGGTCAGGTTGACCTGAACTATTTTACTGTTGGAGAAGTCAGTTCGAAAGTTTAAGTTGTCATATACAATGCGACTCTGTTGATAAATTCTTGTGTAGTAATACTGCAGGGTTTATATACCTAGATTTTGTTTTGTTGTTGTTCTCTTAAGTTATCCAGGGTTTTCATCTCGGTTTGACAAAAATAACTCTATTAAAGTTTCTCCTATAATTTTTGAGCTGGGTGTGGCGTGTATTTTAAATTCTATGTTTTTAAAATCACTTAACAGTGATCCTTGGCTGTGGCCGTAGGTGAATCGTTGTCGTAAATCTCAATTGTTTATTTACTTGTAAAGTCTGGAATGATGGGTTCGATCCGAAACGACAATGGTGGTTTTGTTTAGATGTTGATTCCGTAGTTACGATTTTTGTTTAGATGTTTATTCTATTGTTATGAATATGCTTCTGTTGGTAGTTGAGAAACAAGTAAACGATATTATTAAACAGTTGAGCTCGATAAATGAGCAAAATTACTGTTCTGCTAGTCATTTGGTTTTTAAACAGTAACTAGGTTTACGAATAAGACTCTGTCGATAATGAGAGTCAAACGAAAGAGATTGTTATAATGTTTAAGCTCGATAATGAGCTAGATACTAAACTACTAACCCTACTGTTTAAATTAATAACTAGGTTATTAAAACTTTTGATAATTCCTTGTCATAATATTCTGTTAAGGTTTCTGCACAATAAATTAGTTGCTATGAAGGGACTGGTTAAATTTTGATTAGGGTTTTGTACTCTAATATAAAGGTCCTATCTATGACTGCAAAATCTCCTGTAAGGTCTGTCTACAAAGATATAATAAATGTAATGGTTTTTATGGTTATAATTACTGTTGTCTTCTATGACTGTTTATTTCATTTTGTTTACACAGAGCATAAATAATTTATATGTATCTCTTACTTCTCTACTTGAGCATCATAATTAAACTAGGATTAAAATTGCAATAATGACTATTGCTCTAACTATTACCATTATATGGAAAACATTAAAGATACCTTATCAGTAATGTAATAATGATACTAAAAGATGCTGGAAACACAGTAATTCTCGTCAAATCTATTACTGATATTCATAGATGCTAACTTTTAATAAACTAAATACTATTCCGACCTATAGATGATAGACACAACATACATTTATTTGTACTTAATAAACATAAAGGAATAAATAGCAGAACCTGATTCTGTGGACAACAACAGCAATGGGAGGCTGTTCCTCCCTACCAACTCCTGGAGAGTGCCCAGACAGCACTTCTCAGGACCCCCGAGCTTGCTCTGGTCTCCCTGGCTGGAACTAGGTGCAGCAAAATTATTCACTCAACCCAAACAGCTATACTGGAACCAAGTTACTGCAACATCCCTCTCAAACAACTTCCTTACTGTAATTCCCTCTTCCTCAATGGGATTCCTGAAATAACATTCACCTGAATGCTTTCTCCCTCTAGAACAAAATCGAACCCCCAGCTCAGTTCATTGAGTACTATTTAAAAGATTGCCTGGGTCTTTGTTGGGTTAACTGTCATTAATGAGCCACCTGCTCAGATTCCACTTTCTTGGGAAATCATGACCCCAAATATAGGGAAGTTGCCACCTGCAACTTAGGAAGTGTTTGAGGATGCTTCCACTTGTCTTTTGCCTTTCCACCTAGTTCCATCCACCAGTTTGACCAGTAACCTCTTTTTAACAGCTCTCCCATGCTGTTGTCTCCATAATTATTTATTAAATAATAAAATATTCTGAATTACATTCCATTCCTAGTGACTCTGCTGAGTCATCAATTCCTACTTAGCATTAAATTTAACATAATGTCTCAGGAATATAATGAAAAAAATTCATAATTTTTTTACAAAATTTGGGTATGTGACAATAAGGCAATGAACTAAGAGTAGGATTTTATAAACAAACGGTGATACAATCGGATCAAACAACGTCATCAAGTAGAACACCCCATTTTCCAAATTAATGAGAGCAAATTTTTTGTAACGAATTTGTTTCTAGGATAAGTATTGCCAAGGGTCTTACCATGTCCATTTGAATTTGGTGTAAAATTTGCTCAGCAACTATTATTTCAGGACTGAGTTGTAGTGTTTGCCTGGAGGTTGCAGGTGTCTTTGTTGCAAATGTTGTTTGGTAATTAAGGCTCAGAGCTACTTTTCTATTTAGCTCATTTCCTCCTTTGCATGTTTTTGTTCTCTTTACTGCATTATAACCATTCGTGGAGAGAAATGTATTACGTTAGATTGTAATGATCCAATAGTTCAAGGAATAAATGCCTCTATTTACCTTAGAGACAGTAGAATCAACATAGTAAAGATAACCCTGCTCTGCAAAATTGATATTGGGCTTAAAGAGCACTCCAAGCCAAAAAAATAAAATAGTTTGGCATGTCTTGAACAAAATAGAAATTAGTTAAAATTGAGAATCATAGATTCCAACACTTATATGGTAGTTGCATATGCAATGAATTGTCGTAATATGAATACAACAATGCTGGGTAGGATTTGGAGAGTTACAAATATCAAGGTTCATATGGTTGTCAACCAGGCAATGGCCAAAATTTGAATGGAAAAAATAAATTGTGAACTACATAATATCAGTTACCTACTAGCACAGACAACATAAACTAAATATTCTAGACAATGATCAGAAAACTCAACATCACAGAAACACCACATGAGATAACACCTTACAGTAAGGTTACCAATATCAAGGTTCCTAACCAAACAATGACCAAAAATTAACTTGAAACGAAAAAATTGATCTACATAATATTAGCTATCTACCAGCATAGAGAATATGAATAGATGCTTCCAAACCACAATTAGAAAACTAAACATAGCACAAACACCACATGAGATCACACCTTTGGGTATAGTTTCCAACATTTGTAGAATCACAGTATCATTTCAGCCATTGCATAAACTCAAGATTGTCTAATGGCCTTCCTTTCACTAGTTTGCTTACTTCAATGTGCTGCAATGTGTAAGAATTCGTTGTTATGGTCATTGCTTGCAAAAATGAAATCATGGCATGATCTAGTAAATAACTATATCATAAATAACAGTCAAATAATGCATTCGAGATAGTTGATGTCAACAAAATTTCCAGTATGGAATCTACAGCTTAAGTACACATCCATATGGAGTTTGCTGCTAACTTACCTTTGGTATCTTAAGCTTGTTGAAGACTTTTTGCAACACCTTATAGTTCTGGATCATCTCATACTCAGATTTGGCCTCAAAATTGACCTATCAAATGGCAAAAACCCAGATTGGGACATTTAATGAGAACTGTGAACCAAATACTTTGTTTTCATTAAGTTAAAATTTAATTACAAGCTATCATAAAATACAAAACCCTACACAGGGTCATATAGCCAATAACATTAAAGACTGACACCATATAGCAGAACTGCATGATTTCCTCATAACATAGGAAGTTGAATTTGAATATAATATTTAGCATTAAAAGATATTCTATCTTCTATTATGTAAAGACAATGTTGTCTAAAAGGGACCATGGAGTCTCAAATATGAAAAGAAAGAAAATATATAATGAAAAATATTAGAGATTTAACCCTCTCTCGTTGCTTAGTGAGCTAAATAACAGATTTTCTATTCATATTATTTACTCAATTATGTTTTCTTTTTTACCTAATGGGAGCTGTGCTCTACAACCAACACTTATGAAGTGGTCACTTAAGGGGTATATTGTTGAAATAAATGATAACTAAGTCATTCTCTAAAATACCAAGGCTTATGAAAATTGCCATTACAAAATGACAAGGGAATCGTCCCTCAAATCTTATATGTATATATATTTATAAACAAACAAAATATATGGATAAAATTATCATGAGAAGTGAAGCGAGTATAATTGTTTGTTTGATTATATGCCTAAAATAATAAATATCATAAAAACCCTAGCTATTTACCAAGTCTTAGTTCCCAATTTTAGTTATTTCCACAGCTGGAAGTTGGCATGGTATCTCTCTCTTGATTGTTGGTTTCCCTGGGGATCGAGTCGTTACAAATTCCTTGCTGGGAATTTTCATTTGTCGGTTCAAAAACTCACCCCATTTGTTGTGTGATATTATTAACCCTTGTGTGATTCTATCTACAAAAGAACCTCTATCGAGATGTGAACCGATGACTTGCCAACTCTAAAAAATGAGAATACACATGCCTCGAATCATCGAAGACCTTCAGTTTGTCCACATTGAGGGTAGCAACTAATTCCAAGTGGAGCAGGGAAAGCCATTCTGCTTTGTTGTTTGTTTTCTTTCCAAGTCCCCATGAGAAAGAGATGACTTTGTTTCCTCAGGGATCGAATATGATCCCACCCGCACCTGCCTCCTCCGACTTCTAATATTCTATAAGAGCCAAGAACTCTAATATATTAATTGTCTAAATCAAACTTTTTTGAGCGGAGAGCTCTACTATTTATCCTAGAGGATTCATGCTATGTTAATTAAATCTAATCAAAATTATAATTACCATCTTAAAAATTAAGAAAATAACTAAAATTTCGAGCAAATCAATGTAATAATTTGTGATTGAAAGACTTGGTCAACAAAATCAAATAAAATCAGTTGATGGAATGGATTTTCACCCACTTCCAAAATTCTCAAACAGAAGTCTTTGTTCTTGCTGTAGAAATTTTAAAATAAATATATAATCGATAGAATTTCTAAACTGAACAATTTACAAGTTCCCCATTCTTGGGAATAGAGAACCTCATTAAGCTATCGCTACTGTCTCAGCAGACGTGCCAAATGCAAAACGCTGAACAATACAAGGGCTCGGGGAATTGGGTTTTCAAAGCATTATTTCATAAGGCTTAACATCATATCCATGAATAAAATTTATGTAAAAGTAAGCACTCCTGAGGCACATCATCATTGGAAATCCAACGTAAAAATCCAAATGGATGATCAAGGATAGAAAAGATTGATTAAAAAGACAAAAAGTACATTTTTAAGAGAATCCATGGTGGGAGTCTCAACAACATGAACATAGTTGTATTGATTAGGTTTCTCCTCACCCCAACAGTCCAAAAATTATCACAGGCAGTTGCTTCAATAAGAAAACTAAGCAACCAAGCAAAGAACACAGACAACAAGCTAAAAAATCTAGTCAGTAAACAAGTTAGGTTCTGGAGAGTCTGTCAACGTTAACACACCATGACAGAATCATAGTGGAACAAATCTAGGCTTTAAACCCTAGCAGAGAAGGGTGGATCCACTCTCCCAAACGGTAAAAATGCCTGTCAAATTCCAAAAGTGAAGCACATCATTTACAAAGCCTACAATTGTCGGATGCATGCATTCAACACCATGCACATCATGCAGCTTTCTACGCTCGCTCCTAGCCACTGTCCACTTTTCTTGGCTTCACTATCTACTTGCCACATTCCTTGTCAGACACATTTTACATTCCAAAGGTATGCTGTCAAAAAGAGCTATAAAGAAGGATGAACAAACTATGCCAAATTTATTAGAGATGCGGGTTTCACTATTGGAAAAACTATAAAGTGGTTATTTAAAAGCATATTTTGTGGCCGATTTAAATAAAATAAAAAATGGGTCTTGCCAATGTGTAATCATTAAAAAGTGAATGGTTTAGATTTTGCTTGGTTCGGTAATACTTATCTTGGGAATTGTGGATGAGGGTGAATTTGGAAAATACTCTACTATGTCTATTGATGGTAAAATCTACCAAAGTTCGATGTATGACAATTGAAATATGACTATGATTATGTTGCATAGAGTCTTGAGATTGAAAATATTATTGGGTGCAGTAGAAAAACAGTGTAATTTTGTATACATATTTTTTTTACAAATGTTGGTATTTGCCTAAGTTATTAGAACAACACTAAATCGTAAATATAAAATATAAAATAATAAAATTACACAATATAGAACAATACTAAATCCATTTCTATAATCTATCCACTCTTTGATTTTTAGATTTTGACAATTTATCGTAATACTACTGGTACTAATGACATCAACAAATCCCAATGATATGATTCCTTCTCTTACCTATAACCAAATTTAAGAATCATTGCTTAATAAAGCATATTCATGGCAACTTGTAGATTGATTAATATGTAATACTATGCAGTTAACCATTACAATTTCATTTAAACAAGAATTTGTATAAAGAAAGAGTGAGGCTATTTGCTAAGATCAATTAGTAACAATATTATAATGTATTATATTAATCATTTTACATCATCCAATGCTAAAGCTCAATGAGCCCCAACCCCTTATTGGTCGCTTTTAGAACATGAAATGCAAATTAAAAAAAATTGTTTACAGAGAATACCATCCACATTTTTTGACAGGATCTGTTGTTGTTCCTCTTTGCCATGGTTTTTTCCACTCTACATACTATTTGTCTACAAATTAATATTAATATGTTATGAAGCGAAGCCATCAATAGCAAAACAAAAAATTAAGAACAACTTAGTAGCATAAGAAAGTGGGTAGTCTGAGAATTGCACCGTGACAGTAATGATATAATAACTTTTATTGTTATTGTTTCAAGTGATCATGGACATGGACATCGGACTCTTGGTTCTTTCCCTGAACAACACCATTGTTGCAACAATTATGTCATTCAATTATCATTATTAGGATCAAATTAATTTATCAACCATATACCCACACATACCCAATACCCAACAATGATGGCACGTCCATCGACCATACCAAGTATGGTAACCAATATAAACATAGAGGTGATCCATCCTTAACATAATGGGTCACATTCTAGACCGTTGGTTGGTAGATTCAGATCTTACTGATAATTTCTTCACAAACAACTAGATTAATAATAGGAATTACTCTAGAGTAAATTGAGTCAAATTGAATATTAATTTTCAAATAATAGTAAAAAAAATGATTTCAGGAGAATTACCCAAAAAAATAAATAAATGAACTAACCAGATAGTATCATTAAGCCTCGAATAAAAGCGACAAGATATGGATAAAGATGATCTCGAAAATATACAAACGCATAACAGTAGAAAAAGTAAATTAATTCAATAAATAAAGGTAATGTGTTGGTTCTATGAATTTATATAATCAATTATTATTATGAGTGCCCTAGACTCTTGCGTGATTTTAGTGTTGATATCAGAAATAAAATAATGCCTCAAAATTATTAATGCCCTAGACTCTTAATTGTATCTCAAGAAATGAACTATAAGTGAATACATAAAAGAGTGAAACACATTTTGTTTAACAAGTGAAAACTAACTTTAACAAGTGTAGAATAAAATATTTTAATTTGGTTAACTTATGCCTTTACAAATTAACTCATGTCTATACTTTAGAACATTCACATCAAAATGATTTAAGAAGAAAAATTCTCCTTAAATTCAGACCAATTTTTGAAATTTTGGTGCAACACTAGATCACTAGCTGTAAATGTACAAATGACTACTTTCTTATTATAAGTTGTTTACATTTTATAGTGATAAACAAGCATATGCTCTAGAGTGCGTAAACACTTATCATATAAAGCATCAATTTATAAGAATGAATTCTCAAGAACTTTAGTAATCTCATCTTGGATTGATAGTGCTATATCATCTTTGTGCATGATCTGCTACAACATACTGTGCAATGTATATTAAAAGAATAAACAGAACAATTGTAAAAGAAGCCATTTTTAGTACTGCAACTGAGTGCATTCACAAAAAATAAGATATCCAACAATTTGAAACTTTTAAGTTAAAACACAAATAAAGAGATCTAACTATATTGTTTAAAAAATGCAGTTACAAGACAGACTAGACTAACATACGTTTATAGTGTTTGAACATGAAACTTTTAAGTTAAAACACAAACACAAGGAAATCAAGAGTTCCAAGAATTTAAAACCTTTCAGTTAAAACATAAATAAAGAGATCAAACTATATTGTCTCAAAATATAGTTCTAACACAGACTAGACTAAGATATGTTTATAATGTTTGAACATGAAACTTTTAAGTTAAAACACAAATAAATTGCTTTGGTAACTGTGCATAACTAATTGAAGTTTCACGGAGCGAATCCTATAGTCCCTGCTGCAAGGTGCAGGGACTAATAAAGAGATCCAACTATATCGTTTCAAAATGGAGTTCCAATACAGATTAGACTAAGATATTTTTATAGCGTTTGAACATTTTTTTGTTTAATGGCTTAAACTTGCCACGTTGAACATTTCATTGTTTTAATGACTTAAACTTGCCAGGTTTCCTTATTCTTCTTCCAATGAAAGAGCTTGAATATTTTGCAAATCAGGTTCATGGAGAAAGTGATATGGTAATTTTGATTCGTTCATCTTCCTAAAAGTTATGGAAATTATGTAAAAAAAATCACCACAAAAGATTTGATTAGTTCAACTTAGCTTTGAGAGATGGTGACTAGCAATTATGTATCTTAATATAAATAAATTGATGGATACCTTTTGCATGGAACATCTGGAATGGAATGTTTGGCTACATTTGCTCCATTTTCATTTAAAATAAGAACTGATCTGCATTAAAGAAGAAATTTATCACAAATTATTCAAAATTTAACCACAAGTTAACTAATTAAAAGTAAATATCCTTACCTCATAGGCAATGGTATCGCAATGGATCCAACAAAATCACTCGGTCCTAATATCTTCAAGTTTGTACCAAAGATAATGTTGCACTCACTAAGAAGTGAGATGGTACAAAAAGGACAAACAAAGTTGTGATGATCAATATGAGGTGGTATGCAATCACCTTTGTCATAAATATTAACAATGCAACTATCAGGGATGCATGATGGCGGGAAAACATGCCATCTCACCAATCGACGAATGACATTTTTGAATAAAGGAGGA
Organism: Larix kaempferi; assembly: GCA_027924585.1. Lineage (NCBI taxonomy): Eukaryota > Viridiplantae > Streptophyta > Pinopsida > Pinales > Pinaceae > Larix > Larix kaempferi. The sequence goes on from BSBM01000887.1 coordinate 814,929, forward strand.
AGTGGATCAACTTCCTCATCACGTACAATTCCAGGGGGGTTACCGTTTTTGTCCTATATTTAAAATATTACAAATTAGCAATGATGGAAAAAACTACGATGAGAAAATAATAATACATATGAAAATAATGTATCACTTACAACTGAATAATTATAGCAACAACCAAATTGGATGGTTATACGTCCTTTACCCCGCATCCACTTTCGAGGCTTTGAATAAGTACGTTCTGCATTTACATGTATAAATATATATTGAACGAATTACAAAGAATTATATAATCTTCCAGGCCAATTTTATAGTAAAAGTAAGTATAGAAGTATAAATTCAATGAAGAGAATACCTCTAAGTTGTTTTTTCCTTCCTTGTTCTTGGAGTTGATAAATGAAGGCAGTTAGTTCTCTATGCTCTACAGTGTCAAAGACTTCTGTAAGCAGCTCTATTCCTTTAAGAATATTTATTGGTTTACCATTAATCCTTTCAACACATACAAAGTCCTTTTTCCGTCCTACTTGCATGAATCGAATGTATTCCCTGTCATAAAGTAGTTATATGTTCTCACTAGGCAAATGTTGGCAAATAAAAGCATAAGTTTGACGAATCAGTAACAAACATTGTTTTGCAAGGAAGTGGTGAGCTAATAACAAATCTTGTTTCGCAACATTTTTATGACAATACTATGTAAACATATACAAGTAAATTAGAAATGATGAGATAAGCATATACATATACTAGTGGCGAGTTAATAACAAATCTTGTTTTGCAACATTTTCATTACAATACCATGTAAACATATACGAGTTAATTAGAAATTATGAGAGAAGCATATACATATAGCAGTAAAAAACACCACAAATCAAGAGATGAATTTATTCTAATATCTATTAATGTTAGCAAATAAAAGCTCAAGGTAGTTCAAAAAGTAGTTCTATGTGCTCACTAGGCAAATGGTGCCAAATAAAAGCATAAGTTTAATGAATCAATAACGAATCTTGTCTTGAAAAAAAAGTGGTGAGTTAATAACAAATCTTGTTTTGCAACATTTTGATAACAATACTATGTAAACATATAGAAGTAAATTAGAAATGATGAGAGAAGCATATATATATATATATATATACACACACACACACACACTAAGTAGTGAGTTAATAACAAATCTTGTTTTGCAACATTTTCATTACAATATCATGTAAACATATACCAGTTAATTAGAAATTACGAGAGAAGCATATATATATATATATATATATGTAGCAGTAAAAAACACAAATCAAGATATGCAGTTATTGTAATATCTATTAATGTTAGCAACTAAAAGCTCTATTAAGGCATAAGCTTAATGAATCAATAATGAATATCTATTAATGTTAGTAAATAAAAACTCAAGCTAGTTCAAAAAGTAGTTCTATGTGCTCACTAGACAATTGGTGCCAAATAAAGGCATAAGTTTGATGAATCAATAACTAATCTTGTTTTGCAAAAAAGTGGTAAGTTAATAACAAATCTTGTTTTGCAACATTTTCATAACAATATTATGTAAACATGTAGAAGTAAATTAGAAATGATGAGAGAAGTATATATATATATATATATATATATATATATATATATATATATATACTAGTGGCGAGTTAATAAAAAATCTTGTTTTGCAACATTTTCATGACAATACCATGTAAAGATATACAAGTAAATTATAAATTATGAGAGAAACATATACATATACTAGTAAAAGCACAAATTAAGATATCCAATTATTCTAATATTTATTAATGTTGGGAAATAAAAGCTCAAGTTTGATAAGTGAATAACTAATCTTGAATCTTGTTTTGCATAGGCAAATGTTGGCAAATAAAGGCATAAATTTAATGAATCAATAACAATATATAGAAGTAAATTAATAGATCTAAGCATTGAATTGATCCATTAGACTAAGTAAATATATATTTACAAGGAAACATATATAAGCAAATTAAGAGATCCAATAATTGGAAGAAAAAAAACACAAATTAAGAATAATATACCAAATATACATATTTGGAAGCATAATGCAATTCTAAAACAAAATGTGATGTACACTATAATATGTTTATAGTGTTTTACCATGACTATCTCATACAAACATGTTGGCAAATAAAATCCTAAGTTTAGACTATGTAAATATATATTTACAAGGAAACATATAGAGGCAAATTAAAAGATCGAAGCATTGAAGTAAATACTAATTTAAGTTAAAACATAAATTAAGAAATATAACTATTCTAATATCTACTCAAGTAAACAATTGTTTAAATAAATATATAACAAAGATTGATTAGACTAAGTAAATATATATTTACAAGGAAACATGCAAGTTAAAAAAACCAACCATTGAAGTAACTATTAGACTAAGTAAATATATATTTAAAGGGAATATATAAAATCAAATTAAGAGATTTAGGCATTGAAAAAATTTAAGTAAAAACATAAATTAAGAGATCTAACTAATTTAAGTTAAAACACAAATTAAAAGATCTAACTAATTTAAGTTAAAACAAAAATTAAAAGATCCAACTCTTCTAATATCTATTAAAGTAAGTCGTTGTTGAAGTGAAGAGTTATTTATGCATAATATACATATTTGGAAGCAAAATGCTTCAAAGGCAAAATAGACTAAGTGTATTCACATTTACAAGGAAATATGTTAATAGTGTTTGAGCATGTAAATGATATGAACACGATATGAACCTGCAAAATAAAAAACAAAATGGGTGTTAAAATAAAACAATATCCTAGAGGAGAAAACAAAATTTTGTTATTAGAAATATTGGTTGCATGTATTTTTCTTACCATATTTTTTTTCAATGAATGTGTAAGATTTCATTGTTTTGATTGATAGTAAAGGTACCGTGAACTCCAAAATCCCGCAACATATAAATGGTGCTTTGATTTTTTTGAATATATTGTTCATATGGCATTTGTATTAATTGAGGAAGCAATTATTTTAACAGTAATGGGTTTATAAGATGACAATGTACAATGGTATTCTTTGGATTTTTTATGATGCACTTCAAACAATGTGCATAGGTTACCTATGGGGATGAAATCGGAAGGCAAATCTACGACATATTGACGACCTGACTTATCAAAACGTAGAGAGGTAAGGATATTCTTCGATGGGGTTATCGCCCAAATGACATTTTCACTATAAAGGAAGCATATAGTCTGCAGACTAACCCGATGCATCAATTGGTGGACAATACTTGGAAACATCTGTGGGGAGCTAAACTCTGGCCCAAAATCACCCTCTTCCTTTGGATGGTATTGAAAGGGAAAATTTTAACTTGGGATAATATTGTCAAGCGGGGTTTTGAGGGACCATCCATCTGTGTCCTCTGTGGTAGCAACGACGAAACTATAGTGCACTTGTTGGATGGTTGCAGCTTCGTTTCGACTCTATGGGATGAAGGAGCAACACGATTTCGCATAACTGACAGAGTTAGGAATGCACCGAGTGAAACAATGAAACAATGGAGGGAAGACCCCTTTCAAGGGAGACTTCTAAATCGGGTTTGGCAACTCTTTCCTGGTTTTATTCTCTGGGAAGTATGGAAGGAGCGTAATCGAGGAATATTTACTGGCAAGCTAAAAACCTGGAAGACGGTCTGGGAGAGTATACAGCGTGGAATCACTGAAACTTTGCAATTAACCATTTGGACCGAATAGGATATGAGTATTCCGGAAAGTGATTTAAGAATTCTTCACACCTGGGGTATTACTGCGATCCCTCATCATGTTGGACGTATCCATTCTGGTCACCTCCCTCTTGACAGTTCGATGGTTTGGTCTAAATCATTACAGGGGTGGATTAAGCTGAATTTCGACGGTGCTTCTAAGGGTAACCCAGGGTTGGCCGGGTATGGCGGTGTTCTACGTGATGATCTGGGCAGAGTTTTGTTTAGCTACTTCGGGCACCTGGGTCGTGAAACCAACAATGCGGCAGAATGTGAAGCCATGTTGCAAGGCTTGTGCATGGCGGCTTGACATGGCTTTAACTGCTTGATTGTTGAAGGGGATTCGAAAATGCCGATACAGATTGCCATCAAGCTTAACAATGGGACATGGGATGCCAAGCTGGCTCAGTCGTGGCGATTGGAGCGGAGATTGACATGTCTTGGCAAATTCATCGCCTCTTTCAATTCTGTCACCTTCCAACACGTCAGAAGGAGTGCGAACTGTTTGGCTGACGCATTGGAAAATCATGGCGCTACCATACATAATGACGGATGGGAAGGGGAAGCCTTGGAAGTACCATCGGGCATATGTCATCAGCAATGTATAATGATTGTTGAAAGTGACCGGGGTGGAGTGGAGCCCTTAGCTGGCAGCAGAAGATCATCAATTCTCGATGAATCGTAACAGCTGTACCCTATGCAGGGTGGTATGGACAGGTGGTTTTCAGGTAGCCTTATTTACTGTGCCACTGCTTGGCCTTCCGTATACTTCCCTTCGTTCTGATTTTATCATGTCAAGAGATTTGGCGCATGAGAAGGTAATGGTTGCTTGACCTCTCACGATTCAGATGGGCTCTATGGAGATGGTTTCTACAAAGATGACGAGAGCGCAGGACAAGAGGAATTCTTATAGAGCTTGGTTAATTATGATGGACTTAATGGATAGAGATGGTGGCCATCCTTTATATTCTGCGTTCAGGGATGTCAATAGCACCGGTGGCTTTAATCTTTGGTCTGTTGTTTTTTGGTGGAGGTTCGGTATTTCCAGTTGTGGGGTTACGGGTAATAGTAAGGGTATTGAGATTATGCCGCCGAGAGGGAGACCTACCAGGAGGGGAATACGGCCTCATGGTGAGCTGAGCAATGGGGATAGGGGGAACGGTGCCCAGGTTGGTCCCAATCGAGATCAGTGGAGCACTGCTACGACTGCACTATTCTTCCGTCGTTATTTTCCTCAGGACGTGCAGAGGGTGGTTGAGAATGTGGAAGCAACTCTGTGGCATAGGGTGGGTGAGCAGGAGTTGCCGACGGAGGTAGTTGCTATGTCCGATTGGATCCACGACCCTGGAAACACTAGGGGTCATATGACTCTTTATAATCAGGCTGTTGTTATGTTGTGGGTGACGAAAACTCTAATTGCCCAGGTTATGGAAACTCATGCTGATATTTTGTCTGGTTTTCTACGGATGACCCAACTGGAGGAACTCTCCAAGGATCATGTTGATGAATCGAAGTGGATTCATATGAAATTGGACATGATGGCGGCAGATATGGGGATCTCGTTCCTTACCCGTCCCAAAAAAGTGGAGAACCCGAGAGAGATCAACCTCTGCGGAAAGGAGGAGGCTGCTGCTACGCCACCGGTGGTTATTATTGAGGATGAAGTAGGTACGCCTGCATAGTTTCAGTCCTTCTGTGCCTGGTTCCTACGTGGGTTTTTCGGTTCAGCTTGTTTTGTCTGGATCTGAAGTTGGCTCTTCTCTGTTGATGCTAGCCTTGGTATTTACGTCTGTTTCTTGTTTATGGTTATTTGATGCTGGTTTTTTTCTCAGTATGATGTCTGTTCTCTCGACATCCCTTTTGTAATGGGGTTCTGGGGTTAAACTTTTAGATGTCTGTGTGCTGGTAGTTTTCCAACTGATGAATTGTAAGTGGGTCTGGTTTGGTAATGATTTTAAGGTTTGTAACGATGCTGATATAAGGTGGTGGATATGGGATTATGTTGTTAAGTTGAGTTTGGATATCTGTGGTGGCTGCTTAAGCACCCAGTTTTTTTGTAAAGATGGAAAATGTACTTTTGTTCCTACTTTAATAGAATGATGATCATCTTTTTTGCTTTAAAAAAAAAAACAATGTGCATAGGTGAATGGACATTTTTTCTTGCAGCTAAAACAATCAATCATTGTATCCTCTATTATTGAGGATGGTCCAGTAGGCAATCTGCATCCCGTACAAAGAGGTTCAAATGGGGTGGAATATGTAGTTGCAATTGTTAATGCTCCTTGTACCTATTAAGATAATGTTGTGATTAATACATAGATATATAAACTTCTAAACTTATTTTAAAATATTTGAATGTATAAATTTTATACATTGTAAATGGGTACTTACTTGAGATGTTGAAATTATTTTTTTGAGTCTGTCTACATCTCCCGTATTCAACTTTGTCATAAATGTTGCAAAAGTAGTTCGGAATTCATTTTCTGTGGTCTCTATTTTTTTGATATATTTTTGAACAATATGATGGGAATATCGCTACTTTGTAGACGTTGTTGCATTGAAGCAAAAAGAGATTCATATGTTTCAAAAAGATGAAGTTGTAATTGTAAATTAAAAAAAAACAAGTTGAAAATTAAACAATTAGTATATAGCATATAATGAATATGGTCTTAACGTTGCTCGATCGCTATTAGTGTTGCCATCTTTAATGTGTAATATGTATTGAGTACCTACTTTTTGAGCATCTGTTACAGTTGCACAAATGCTTCCAATTGGATACTTATATGTATTTGCCAAAATCTTTTTAATTGTTGTATCAGGAACAAATTTGTACTCTTTGCAAACTCGAGGTATGCTTTGAATAATGCTAGATTGGTCTAGCAATATGATGAGGTCACAATCACCACGATCATAATTTGTTTTTGGTATGATTTGAAAGTTGGAAATTGGTATTGCATTTCCTGGTAAAAGTTTGTTCTCATGTTGTTGAACAAGACCATGTGGAATATATAATGTCACTGTCATAATTCCTTGTTCATCTGTCAAATCTACACGTATAAATTTTCGTGTTTTGTTCATTTTGTCAAGTAATGTACTATAGACGACCATAATGTCTCCATTAAACATTTTTGCAGTTTTGCAACTGTTAAGATCTTCAATTGATACTGTCATGGATGGTGATAATTTAAACCTATATAAAAACATTGATTATATAATAAATAATATAAGAAATATATTATTATTATTATTGTTTGAAAATATTATAACTTATTTTTTAGGAAAACAATGATTTAGAGATTTAACAATATTTACCTCTTAGCTTCTGGCTGCTCTGTTTCTAAATCAATGGTTGAAGTATTTCCTATAATTCGTTGGAGATATAGGTGTACACGAAATTAGAATTTGAGAAGTATAATAAAAGAATACAAAAAACTAGAACTCTGTGGGATAATACATACTTACTTTTTAGATTATGTTCTTTGTTTTGATTCTTTTTGGTTACTCATAATGATTTAATCTTGTTTTTCTTGACCACTTGCTGCTTCTTTGCTGGTAACAATTTCAGCTATTTTTCTCTTCATTTTTTTTGGACAACTAAAATAAAAGTTATGTATAAGAAATTAAATCAATAAAAATGGATAAAAAAAATCATATAAAATGAACTGAAGTATGATCTACATCTTGAGCATTCATTTATTACAACAAGTAATGTAAATCAATAGAACTAGAGAAGAGAATGCAATGTCTTACAATGTTTTTTTTTTCTCAGGAAAATCATAAGAAATGAAGTAAAGCCCGAACTCCATCATTATTACTAAAATACTTATGTTATTGCAAGTTCAAATGTGAAATAAAGCATATATTATGTCATGATTTGACCAATATGCATCTGAAACGTTTCTTTCACTTTGCCCAATATTTAAATTTGTCCATATATGATCAATTATAGTCTTTGATGTTGTTGCAAATTTACTTGTTATTTCTTGCAAGTTTTCAGATTGCATGTATTGTATTAGTGTTTTGCTTCTTGTTGTATTTGTTCAAATATCAATGTTGAAGTCACCCATTATTAGAAACACACAATTACTGTATCTTGATTTTGATTTTGCTTCTTTAATTGTGTCAATTATTATTGATACTTGTTCCAATGGTGCTACATATATGTTTATTAAGCAAATTGGTTGTTTAAAGTACATATCAGTTACAATTAGTTCAACTTTACTATTGCAATAGATTTTTGTTTCATTGATTGATATGTTTTTTGTTACACAAGTAAGGATACCATGTCGTGAATTTGTTGTAAAAATGTTAAATGTGTAAACTTCATTATTTTTGGGGCAAGTATGCAAGTGAGTTTCTTGAAAGCATATTACCATGTTGTCCATGAGTTGTTTGTCATTTACAATATCATGAATGTGTGAATGCATGCTTCGCGTGTTCAATATTGCAATTGAGAGACTGTTTGTATTGTTGACTTTTTTGTTGTTGCAAATGCCAATTTCCATGATGCAATTGTTTTCAATCGTGTCATTTCATGTAATAATTTTTTGTTTACATGGAAATTTGTATTCGTTAACTTTTGAATTAGGTACAAATGTAGGGCCCCTCCTGTAGGGTCATTCTGTGCTTAACCTGTAACTCAACAACTTGATACAAAAGAGATTAGAAACCATAATTACTAGATAAATAAAATAAATTAACTAAATAACTTAGCAAATATAGACAAAACCATAACCTGTCAACCCGATCTAGCTGGTCCATTGCCGTCCGCGTCTTCCGTAGGATCCCTCCAGCAAAGCTCGTTTAACCATAGGCGAAGCAACAGTTAGCTTCACCACCCAACCATAGGCTCATGTTTTCAGTCGCATGGCCTCCCCCGAGCTTTGGGTTGTAAATCTCACACACACCTTTCAAGAAACTCCTCAATGGGTTTCCCCCCCACAAGAATTTCTAGGCAAACCCCAATAGCAGCAAGTCGCATCAATTGCAGGAATTACAATATTCATCCAAAAATTGGGTCCTTCTCCCTTCCCAAGGCCTTCCTTAAGTAGGAAAATCCCTTGCGACACATGTCGCTCCATGCAATATTATTTATTTGATTAAATTTCAAATTAAATAAAGCTCACCCATCCATGTATCAGTTTTTCTAGGAGATGCACCAACATTCCTAAGTTTGCTCATGTTTGTCCCTAAAATGTTTCACCTAACTCCTAAACTTGTGGTGAAGGTGGAGTTGACTAGGTGTCTATGCTTGGGATTCTATTTTGCTCCTAAATAAGGATTTACATTATTTTAAATACTCAAAATAATCTTTTATGTGCAAATGCGTAAATAACAATTTATATTATTTTAAATGCTAAAATAATCTTTTATGTGCAAAAGTCTCAAGTAATAATTTCTATTGTTTAAAGTACCAAAATGCATTTCTCTAAGTAAATGTTCTAGGTGCAAATTTATACGTCTTTATGCAATTTAGTTTAACAATAATTTTTACTAGGATCTCGGTGCCGCACCGTTGGGCCTTCCCGTTCCTTAACTTCATTTCCCCGACATGGCACCACTCCGTTGGGTCCAGTCATCTGTTGTTTCCATTTCTCAGCAAGGTACCACATCGTTGGGTCCTTGTGTCCACTTTTTTCGTTCTCGGTAGGGTACCACATCATCGGGCCCTCTGTCGATATCCTTTCATTCTGACTTGCGGGAAATTCATGTAGGAATTTCAGGAGCGTTACCTTCTATCCTTCGTCTACACGCTATTAGGGACTAATGGCGCTGAGGAGTAATTCCGTCCTTATTGCGCGCCCCTCAACTCGTACGTGACCAAATCCGTTGTGGCCCACTCGCACGACCTCACGCTTCGCCTGAGTAAGCGGATCAATGCTTCTCTAATCATGCGTGGTATTCCGTCGAAAGTCGACATCGTCATCGCTCTCCCCGTGTGTGATTTATTCGTACTCTACGACCCTTCAATTCCCTTGTGTGTCCATCGGTGAACCGTTTCACCTGCCGCTACACACATTTCTCACAAACATATATTAGTAGCACTGTCCTCAATTATCATAATATGATTCATAAATCTGCTATTTCGTTAAGCATTTATAGTTTACTAATAACATTACTCATTCATCTAATCAGAAATGCATCTCGTCAATATTTACTTTCTTCGTTCTCATCATATAATCAATCATACATCTAGTCATTAAGCATCATTCACATGTACATTTTTCATAATCAAAGTTAATCGTTAAACAACATGTAATCATTCATTTACATCCACTATCCAGATACACATATATCATTATTTTATTGATTCACAATCAGTCGTAGTCATGAATATACTCAACATAACATCAAGGGGTCGTTTTATTAATGTTTCAATCAGTCGGGTCACTCAAATAGGTGCCCTCAAGGTCTGCAGTAGTCTAGGGGCACTACATACACCCCTACTTATTTAGAACTTCATCCCGAAGTTCAAAATAAATGTGGAAAGATATGACGCATCTCAGTTGCGTCCTCCCAAGTTGCAGAGCTAGGACTGTCATTGTCCCACTGCACTTTGACTTGATCAATCAAGGCTAATCATTAAGCAAGATGTAATCAATCAATTATCCCACTCCACTCATATCATTTTAATGCATTAATTCGTTTATCAATTATTGTCGTCATTCACATCTTCAGGTTTTCCTCAATCATTTAAGACATAACAAGGCTCAAGAGACCACTATATTGAAGTTGTTCATCTGGGCCACTCAATAGGTGCCCTCAAGGTCTACAGTAGTCTAGGGTCACTACATGCACCCCTCCTTATATAGAACTTCATCCTGAAGTTAACTTTTGTTCTTGTACTTTCGATATTAGTCTTAAATTTTAATTTCATATTCTCATCTTCCTGCCATTCTCTTCTATATCATAATCTCAAAGTCCCTTCTTCCTACAACATACTTCAATTCTATAAAAATATGATGTGTATCATTTGTCCAATTAATAGAGAGTATTAAACTTCTTTCTTTTATAATCATACAAGTATAATCTTCTTTTACTACATCCTTAATCACGGTCAAAACCTATCACCATAATGATAACAAAGTACTCTTAATTTAATGGTAAATTTCAAACTATAACCACAATCTAAAGTATTTCACACCTCAATATAGGTCTATAGCATCTATATGACTCAATAACATTCTAGAAGGAGTTTACCCTTTCAAAATATAACTTGACCAAATTAAGTTGTGTATAATACTTATATATAAAGTTATCCAAGTTTAAACTATTTTAAAACTCACTTCATTTAACCCATATATATTAACTCCTTTCACATCCAAACTATATATATACAAAACTCAGTTTGAAATCCCATAGGGTAATCTTTTAAAAATCCATTCTATGCATATATATATATATAAACCATATAATAATCCCACAATATAACAACCCCCTAATATAATAATCCCAACCGCAGAAAAAATTATGAAAGAGAACTAATATATTTTTTTGTAACTTAGTCCTTATCAAATACTTAATCCCTCATGACCCACACATTAAAATCAAGAGAATAAAATGATAAACATATTTAACAATAACATTAACATAAAAACTTCCTTCATCATAATTTTATATACATCTTCAATTGTAATTTCCTACAAAATCTATGTATATATGTATACACAGATACGAGCTTTCCTGGAGGGATCCTATGGAAGATGCGGACGACAATGGACCAGCTAGATCGGGTTGACAGGTTATGGTTTTGTCTATATTTGCTAAGTTATTTAGTTAATTTATTTTATTTATCTAGTAATTATGGTTTATAATCTCTTTTGTATCAAGTTGTTGAGTTACAGGTTAAGCACGGAACGGCCCTACAGGAGGGGCCCTACAACAAAGATTCAATAGTCTTAACACGTGACAATGCAGTATAGACTAATCCGTGTTGTTTTACACCAGTTGGATCAAATGCTAAGCCATCTAGCGTTAGACCTTGTGTTAGATGTATTGTTCTTGCACAAGCTAATTGTATAGGGAATTGCTTTCGTATTGTAATTCGACTTTTGTTACGAGATATTGCTAATGGTTTAGCTATTCGACAAATTGGTCTCCAAATTGGCAAGATGTTTGTTTCATATAGCTCATTGAACTTGAGTCGTTGTTGTTTTCCAACGTTTATGTTTGAAAATTCCATCTAAACTACATCGTTATCATTATTGCTAGCAGTGTATGTTTTCAATATTCCTTCTGCACCATTGACTAATCCATCTTCAGTGTTATAATTTTATGCATATAATTCAACTAACATATTTTTTTTTACTACTATTGTTAATGGTAATGCTATTGTCTTTTCATAGGCACAGTAATTTTCTCCAAGACTTTCGTACTCATAAATTGCTTGAAGTGTAACTTGCTCTCCATGTACAAGTGAAAGCATTTTTGCATTATGGCTTTGGACATCTTTGTTTTGATAAAATATGTAAGGAAATAATGCATCCAAGGGACGTGGCTTATAGCAATTGTCATTGATGTAGTTGTTACCACTATCAGATTGACGGTTCAATCTCATTCTATTTAGTACATCTACAAATTGATTATCCTTTTGGCGCATTGTTGTATGCAATTGGTAGCATTTTATTTTATCATGCCAAAATTCATATGGAATTGTGTTTTTGTTCACTTTTGGATGTTCAAATATCATGCAGTCTCTTACAGGATGTGCTTGATATAGGTATCCTGAGAAGATCATGTCAACATTGGCAAAATAGGATGTTGGCATGTGTAATATTTGATGCAAGTGTTGATCGATTTGGTAAAGAGTTGTTGCACCAACAAGAGATGCTTCATCAATTAGAACTACTCGTAGTTGTTGGAAATGTTTTGACAACGTGTCTAACTTTTCATTGCCTAGTGAAAAACATTGTGTTTTGTTAAATGGCATGTAGAATGCAAAGTGCAATGTAACACCACCCACATTGAAAGCTACCTTCCTTGTATAAGCAGTTTTTAAACCTTTTGTTTGTAATGGATCATATTTCATTGTGTTACTATGCATGCGTACCAACGAATGGAATAAAGCATTAGCGGTGAATGTTTTACCTGTACCTGCACCTCTTGTCAAGAATAAATGCAATGGCTCATTTGGTCTATATTTTTTTCTGTGTTATTATTTTCTTTACCAATGCATCTTGTTCTTCATTTAGTTGGCGTCTAGGATTGTAGAAATCTATGAAATTTAGTATGTGTGTTTGCTTGACAATTTCATATGGTCTTGTACATAACTGCTTGGTGTTTTTTGTGCATTGAAAATGATTTAAATCATTTTCAAAATTGTGTTTTTCATATTGTTGATTAAAGTTTTCATTGTTTTTTGTAGTTTCGGTTAAAGCAGTTTCATTTCTATCAAGATTGAAAAGTTGTTCTTTTTCTGTCTCCATTGTGTACATTGCATCTTCAATGTCACCCCATGTAGTTATTAAAGCAAATGTAAACTTTTTTTCATTCATCTTAATCATTTTTCCCAATGTAGCATATGCATTTTTCCAAGTTGAGTATTGTTGCTTGATTGTATTTTCGTTTTCTCGAAATGGAATGTATAACATCAACTGCTCTCTACAATAGTTTTCAATGTCAATATGTATGTTATACTTTACATATCTAATTATGTATGGCTTATCATTTCTTTTGTGTTTTTGTCCATGTTTCATATAGCTAGATGCAAACTCAGCTAGGCATATGTGATTAATTGTTGAAGGGCGGGAAATATAGTATTCAATGATTGATGGACACATTATGTCCTCTGATTCATCCGGTTCATGTTCTAGTTCCCTTCTTTTTTTAAGAACAAATGCACATTGCTCTTTAGGAGAAGTATTAATGAAAATACATTTTTGCGAACTAGCATTCAATGGGAGTGATAATACAATGTGCACAGCTTGTTGTGCTGATATTTGTTGCATGTTCAGTAATGCGTTCCCAAGACTAGTAATTGTCTTCATGATATCACATTGTGTTTCCTTGTGCTTATCTCGAATGTGCTTAAATGTTGATGTCAGTGTCTTGTCCTGTTTTGTCATATATGAGCTACAATACAATGCAGCTGCATATGAGTTTAATACGAATTGAGAATCTATATTTGCAATCCAAATTTTTGGGATGTGTTGTGCAAAGTTGTTTGTCCATATGTCACATGGATTTCTTTTAAGTAATATCATCGTTCGATTTAAGCTACATTGGATAGCATGTATGTATTGATCATTTTTTAGGCCTAAAGTGTTTAGAAAACTATCAAATGTATCATTTTCAATATACATAGGATGTTCTATTGTCGCAAATATGAGTTTTGCATTTGCTTTTGTTTCACTGCTATCAAATTCTAGGGGTTCAAGTATTTTTGTTGTGGTCATTGGTGGAATGGGAAAATTGAATCTGATTTTACTAGTTTTATGTTTTCTACAACTTCTTGTGTGATGGTGATATTGTAATGTTTTAAGTTCATCTGTAAGAGTTGATGAATCAGTTGTGAGGTACTTATCAACAAAAATTTTCAATGTCAATGTTTTTGTCTCTACCATATATTGGTGCAGATTTTGTCCAAATTAACCCATGCTCATGCTCACTGCCTATGTTTTGGAACTCTGTTACATAAAAGTAGTATTCAATTTCTCCATATTACTTGTGATATTGAGAGATAATTCGTCGTAGAGCATTCATTCTATTTCTGTAATATCATGTACAAGTCACAGTGTCATTTCTAATTAACAAATGAGTCTCATATGTTCCTATTTCAACTTCATTTGTTTTTATCGTCTTTTATTTGACATATTTTAGTGCAGTTTGCAATGGTTTCCAAAGATGCTCTACACTACTAAAAGACACAAAGAATGTCCACGGACCTAGTTGACGAATCATTGCATATAATTTGTCGCGCATTTGTTTATGGTATTCAGGCGATGTGCGAATGATTTTTAGATCCATGTACCCAATATTTGATTTAAGAATGCGATCCAAATTTGGTTTTGACCTTACATCTCTTGCAACTAGTTTTATTCCCTTCAATTGACCTTTTCTTATCCTAATCCACATACTATTTAACACTTGATTCAGGATAATGCGAACTGCCTTGTAAAATAAGTTTGTTGTATGGTAGGCAAAGTCATGGCTCTTGTGTAATACTTCCCATTGACAAATCTTTAGATATGTGAAGTTTTTTACTATATCATCTGGACGTTTATTTCCATAATAAAGTGATGGGAAACTCATTTCTTCTGAATACTTATCCTGGAAAATACTTAGAGGCACATAACCTGCAGCAGGTGCAATGTTAATTTGTTCATTTTCAAGATCATAGATCGTGTGTGAATCAGTAAATCCATGTACTAATGTCTTCGTAATTGGTTCGTCATTGTCTTCGATATCATTGTCATTTTTATCAAGATCATTCTCAGTATCATATGCTTCTTTTTCTTCAAGAAATACTTGTTCCCAAATCTCATCTATCTTCACATTTTCTAACTTATATAGCATTTTTTTGCATAATTGCTTCAAAGCTTTCATCACTCTTTGAACTCGAACTCGCCCAAATGCATAAGCACTTTTGAATTTCAAGCTTTTCTTTATCACAACTGCAACTGTATCAGTGTGTTTTATTTCTCAAGGTAGAGCAATCTGAATTCTTGATGTGTTGGTAGGTACATTTATAACCCCTCGCGTTAGACCTAGTTGTGCTTTTTTGAAACTAGGACCCAACTCCTTTATTTGTAGAAATGGTATCCTAAGTGCTACTAGACTTTCTTCTAGTTCAGGAAGTTGTCTTAATGTTTTCGTAGCTTTATTTCTTCTTATCTCTTTTGGTACTACAAATCTAGGAATTGTATCATTTTAGAATGCTTTTTTGCATTGATTACAAATGTATTCATTCTCCATGAGTGGATATTTTATTGCATTGGATATTATGTTTTTATTTTTCTGAAGATTTTTTGTTATTTGAACTTGTTTCATAGGAACAAAATCTTTTTGAAAAAGAGTTCATTCACAAATTGAACAATCGTAAATAGGGGTGTCATTTATTTATGTTTCGTACTCTTTTTCAAAAATTGATTGCTCTCCCTTTTTTTTGTTTTCTTTGAGCCACTTTGACAAGTTGTTTCCATTTTGATTTTGCTTTCTCTTTTTTATGCTATTTTGTAAGTGCAATGCATGACTCTCAACATCTATTTTTTTGCAATTTGTTTTTTTTTTTTTAATTTCATTTTCCTCATTGATTAGTTCTTTCAATGTCCTATGTTCTAGTTCCTCTGAGGTTTTTGTTTTTTTGGTTCGATTTGCATTTCTTGTGATTGCAACATGTTATATGAAGTGTAGTTGAAATCTTGTTGCATTTGTTTTTTGATACTCTATGTTCTAATTCTCTTAGTACTATTTGTTTTCTAGTTGAAATCGCACCTTCTGAAAGTTGCATTTGTTGAGATGGAAAGTTGTTTCTTATCATGTTTTTTAAAAACCATAATGACATAGATTTTTTTACCAATGTTTGATGCTCTAATTATTTTGTGTTTCTTTGGCTTCTACTTGAGATTGCACCTTGCAAGAGCTGTAACAATTCATTTTTCGATGACTGGAAGTTGCCTCTCATGATGTCTTTTAGGAAATGCAAAGAGAGAGAATTGTTTTTACGCTGCAAAAAGTGTTTGAGAGTTGACAATCTTTCGACATGGTCTGAAATGTCAATATTTTTTATGGAAAAGATAGAATCAAATTCTCCAGTTTGATAAGTTTTCATTGTTGTTTGAGGAGAGTATTCATTCACAATTGTTTCAAGTTCTTCTAGTGGTTCATAGTGGATGTGATTTGTACCTGTTTCTAATTGTAATATGTTAAATTTTTTTTTTGTGGCTTTTTGGGCACATATTTCAATAACCATGGACATTGTAAGTGAAGAACAAATACATATTTGCATATTGGATATATTGGAAAACCAAACAAAGACAAATATGCACCCTTAACATAGCCTTTTTCATATGGCAATGCCAATTGTCTTATGTACTCTCGCCAACTACTTATTTCTATGGATTCTCTCGTAATATCAAAAACTATGTGTTATTTGATACAACTAGTTGCAAATGGATCATTTTTCATTATTGCATTGAAAAAAGTCTGCGCAACAATGTGTCATAGACAAGGAACGGTATATTCATTCTTTTCTAAGTGACAAATCGTTTCAAATACGCTCTCACCAAACATGCTTGTGAAAGTTGTCACCCTTGCAAGTTTGCTTGTTATCAAAACTTTGTTTGCTTCTACAGTCCCTATTCCTACTCCTTTGTCTCCATACAAATTTCCATTTCTTTTCCCAAAGGAACTAGGAATACCAATAGGTTGTTTGCAAAGGAGTGGTTCAAAATGGCCATTTATAGGATTCTCAGCATGGAACAATATGTCATAGGTGTTTGTTCCCAAAGATGAATTAAAATGTAGATAACTTCTACCTTGGGAAGTTGACCAAACTCTTATGGGTATCTTCAACTAGTTAGATAGCCAATGTATACAAAAGATGTCTCCCCATAGTCCTCTCAATTCTAATGGTATACTACTAGCAGCTGATGTTGACATTTTTTTTAAGTAGACCTCAGGATCAACAATGTTATGCATTTCAACTAGCGAATCATGATGAAGCTCATGTTGATAAGACACAATTGCTTATGGATCATGTTCTTCCAAAGATATTCTAAAATATTCTATTGTTCCTTTTCTAAGTTCTATTGATGTGTATGTAAAGTGCAACAAAACTTGAAATTTGTCAAATAAACAGTCCCCGGGTAAGTAAGAAAAATTGGGTAGTCTAATCAAGTTATGCTTCTCTAATTCTAGATCCAATTTTTTTTTTTTGCATCATATATGGCCATTTCAATTCTTTGCATTTCTACTTAATATTTTGTTGGGTAAATGTTGAGTATTGCAAGATTCAAGTGGATGATGATGATCATGCTATAGCCTTAATCAACATTTTGTTTTTTCAAAATACTTCCTGTGACTGTATAGTTCATGAAAGCAATGCAAATTTACTCAACTTTGCAACAACATGTTTGTTTTCCTAAATGTTATTAGGCATACATGTTTTCTTAGTAATGACGTTTGCATTCCCGTTTTATCAGTAACGATGCTTGTACCTATTTTACTCGTGATTCTGCTTGTCCTGAAACAAAACAAAAAAAAACAAAAAAAATAATGTAACAAAAGAACTATTTAGTGAATAATGAAATGTATGTAACTTACTTAGTAAATTATAGAAAGACTCAATTACATTGACTACAATAGTAAATCATAAACAATCATAGATCCATAAACAATTAGCCATTCGAGGTTCAAAAGCCATTTAGCATGCATAAGCAGAGTCGTGGATGTGGCCAAGTACAAGCTATGGGCAAATTCCCTAGAATAGATATATTCGGAGCAGTTGTAAAACATAAGCATGATAAAAAAATAAAGAAAAAGAGAGACGAATGCAATCAAAATCAGAACATGAAGAGAAGCAATGAACACAATAATCAGGAAAATCGTTACAAATGGATTATCTTCTCTTCCAAGTGTGTATGAAAGAATGTCGGACATGAACCCAGTGGAATGGACTCAATAGATTAAAATTGTTTCTACCTACAACTTGCGAATTCATGTGATAATTGGAAAATGTGAAACCATAATATTAATTGCAATCATATCATAAATTATACTATTAGTATGTAAATGCACAAATATGAAATTTAATGATGGACTTACATGAAGGTCCTCCAAGGGTTTTTAAGATTACGCGCTCAGGTTGTTTTTCTCCCATTGAGTGGATGGATGCACTCCAACCCACTCAAGGGAAACATAAATATATTTGAAAACATAGAGTTTCTCATGGTAAAGCAATTGAGATCCATTCACCCATTTAATTGCCAAATATTGCATCGCTACAACAATCAGGCAAAATAAAAACCCTATATCTAGTTCATTATGCCAGAAACTTGGAAATTATTGGTCGCCATATTTTTGATGCAATTGTGATCTTGTATATAGCATAATAAAGGCTTGACAATGGCAAAAAAAAGTAAATTTAACTTGCTACGGTGGAAACCATGAGTAGTCGCCTGGAATTTACTCACCTTGACGGTGTCCAATATGATAGCATAAAGTATATGTGTGTTGTAAGCCAAATCCCTAGAAGAAGGAGGTGCATCCTTATTCCCTCTGATCCTGCGCCGTCAAACAGCGGTGAATGGGTGTGAAATGGCAGCCACTCATAAAAAAATAATGGAAACTATGGAAAGGAAGAGCATGCCTGCAAGAATAAGTTTCTAGTGCCAAAGGGTTCCAACCAGTCTCAGCCCAACCATAAATCATCTCAGAATGCAAGTGGCTACGACCAACCTTTTCCTTCAACCTTTTTGTCTTCTACTTCTTGTATGGACCTGGACTTCCTATTTATTGGACAGAGAGTCCAATAATGAAATACATAAAATGCAACGGATAAAGAAACCAATTTGTTGCTTTCTTATCCCACCAGGTAATTAATAATAACAACTTACAAAACTTTTTCTTATTATATTACCCTCACTTGCTTATTTTCTTGGCACCCGGAACAAGCAATAAGAAGTCAAACCTCGGTAACGCCATACAGTATAAATTTCAAGTAAAGTATGTGAATTCAGATCTATAGACTTGAAAGTTTTATTTTCCAATCCACCTGCAAATTTAAGCCTCAAAGCATATTAACATCTTCAAACAAACATCTCCAGATTGAAGAATAAATATTAAACCATTTCCTTAATGTGTAAATATGTACCATGTAACATAAACGAGTTATTTTTTCATTAAATCACAGCCTTAGTCCACGTGTTGGGAGCTTTCAGAGACCCATTTGGAACTTGTATTTAAAAATATGGTCGTTAAAGCTTTGTGTAGACTTGCCCTGTGTTGTTCCCTGAAAAGGTTAATTGCTTAAAAGTAGTTTTTTATTCGTGGGTTCGCCTTGAGTTAAATTATGAAAACCAGCCAAATGATGTTTTTGAATGGAGGAAGTGATCATATGTTTCACTATATAGTTCATTGTATGTGAAACAAGATGTCCACTTCATTCCTTTCTCAGGTCTTCCGATGACTTCTCAGTCAAGTCTCCTCCCCGCTTTTCATTGTGCTGACCTAAGCGGCTTAGGTAATTTGCTTCCTATAATTAGGTCATTTTCTCCTATACTTAGGTCGTTCCTAGAAGTTGTGTTTGAGAGCCTACCTGAAGTTTTTTTTCTATTTTCTTCGTATTGCACCGTACTGTAACGGATAGGTAAGAACATTTAAGAAGCATTTGTAATCTTGTGGATTCGATTTAGGAAAAATGCAATGCTGAGAAATTGTTTTACAAATGAACGATCACGTCACTGACTTGAAGGCGAAGAAGTAGTCGACATCTCCTTGCGCTGGTTGCAAGATCCAGAGAAAGAAATGCTCAGACAAATGCGTGCTCACACCCTATTTCCCGCAGCACGATCTTCAGAAGTTCCTGTTTGTACACAGAGTGTTCGGAAATGGAAATGTCATCAGATTACTCCAGGTTTGTTCTATTGTTTTGTCTTTTTCTTTCTTGCAGTATGGAGCAATAAAAGGAAATTGCAATGCATAAACTTTCTTGAACATTTTCATACTGAGTTGTAGTATACACCTCCTCATCTGGATACAATTAACACAACACAATAATAAGTAATTAAAATACTCCGGTGAAATAATAATCCATGGATATGTTACAGGCTCTCCCAGCAGAACAGAGAGATGATGCAGTAAGCAACCTGGCTTACAAAGCACGAGGAAGAATTCGAGATCTTGTCCATGTTTGCGTAGGAGTAATCAATGATCTGAAGGAAAAAACTTGCAGACGTTCAAGCTCAATTGGCATGTACACAAGCAGAGCTGGCTAACATTAGTCTGCAACATGGAAATCTCCTACCCCTCGTGATTACAGGAGGATATCATGAAGGTTGGGATCCTATTAACGACAACGCGTCACTAGTAGAGAGTCAAGACATGCATACGAACCCCACTCTTTCTGAGGATGCAGATCCTATGAAGTTATGGGAGAAATGTTGGGCATAAGCAATAACTCTTAGCACTTTTTTTAAAGGACGAGGAATGCCCACACCGTAGTAATAACTTTTGAGTTTGAGAAGCTATTTTTGTAAATACCATAAAACTTTTAATGTTTCTTTCTCACCATTCTTTTTGCTTAAATCTAGTTTTTTTTTAATATAAATCTACAAATTAATATATGATATTGATGTTCTTACAAACTTGATCCTAGCATTTTCTTGTGAACAAGATAATTTTTTCATTCAATATTGAAGCTAGCCCTAACCTAGGTTATACACTTCTCCTTAGTTGAAAAAATATATATATGTATAAAAGCTTGCTTTATGTGGACTGTCGCGATAATATAATTATAAAACCCTACTTAGTTTTTGGCTTTCTCTTTGTCACCTCAACAGGATCCTCACACCTGAATGATTTCCTCATATGCAATGCCATTTGTGATTTTTTTTTATTTCTAAATTCAATTTCACTGCAAATTTTTGTAGCAGAAGAATGGCGAAACAATTAAATATTTGGATTTTTTTGGGGGGTGAACAGTGCTATTTCAAATCAGTTGGACTGATTCAATAACGATTAATTGACCGAATAAATCCAATTGAGCAAAACATTCAATTGGATTCAATTTATAGCTTGATTTCAGTATGGAGAAGGTCGATTCAGCGGAACTATTATACTATGGTGTCCACCACTTAGGTCTATTCTTCAAGTTCACCAGGTCTTGCTCCAGACTACGAATATTGTGATTCAATCTCAAAGTTTCTTCCATCTTTCAAATTTCAATAATGTTGGTTGCTTTGAATATTTAAAGTGTAAATCCAAGTTGGATTGTTTACATCTGTTGGCAATGCGTTATTCCAACATCATGACCAGGTGAGAAATCATGCATTACTATATCTCCCATGTTGGAAGGGTATGTCTGGATATCATGATAGAGTTAGACCATATCTCAACATTATAAGCAGTATGTTTATGGTACTAATCTATCACTAAGTATGATGTACCTATCAGAATAGATCCATTGTAAATAGTATAAAGAGCAAAAATAGAGCTACACAATTATCATTTTGTTTTACAGATGAACGATCACGTCACTGACTCGAAGGCGAAGAAGTAGTCGACATCTCCTTGCGCTGGTTGCAAGATCTAGAGAAAGAAATGCTCAGACAAATGCATGCTCACACCCTCTTTCCCGCAGCACGATCTTCAGAAGTTCCTGTTTGTACACAGAGTGTTCGGAAATGGAAATGTCATCAGATTACTCCAAGTTTGTTCTATTGTTTTGTCTTTTTCTTTCTTGCAGTATGGATCAATAAAAGGAAATTGCAATGCATAAACTTGATTTGCAATGCATAAACTTTCTTGAACATTTTCATACTGAGTTGTAGTATGCACCTCCTCATTTGGATACAATTAACACAACACAATAATAAGTAATTAAAATGCTCCGGTGAAATAATAATCCATGGATATGTTACAGGCTCTCCCATCAGAACAGAGAGATGATGCAGTAAGCAACCTGGCTTACAAAGCACGAGGAAGACTTCGAGATCTTGTCCATGGTTGCATAGGAGTAATCAATGATCTGAAGGAAAAAACTTGCAGACGTTCAAGCTCAATTGGCATGTACACAAGCAGAGCTGGCTAACATTAGTCTGCAACATGGAAATCTCCCACCCCTCGTGATTACAGGAGGATATCATGAAGGTTGGGATCCTATTAACGACAACGCGTCACTAGTAGAGAGTCAAGACATGAATACGAACCCCACTCTTTCTGAGGATGCAGATCCTATGAAGTTATGGGAGAAATGTTGGGCATAAGCAATAACTCTTAGCACTTTTTTTTAAAGGACGAGGAATGCCCACACCGTAGTAATAACTATTGAGTTTGAGAAGTTGTTTTTGTAAATACTATAAAACTTTTAATGTTTCTTTCTCACCATTCTTTTTGCTTAAATCTAGTTTTTTTTTAATATAGATGTACAAATTAATATGTGATATTGATGTTCTTACAAACTTGATCCTAGCATTTTCTTGTGAACAAGATAATTTTTTCATTCAATATTGAAGCTAGCCCTAACCTAGGTTATACACTTATCCTTAGCTGAAAAAATATATATATGTATAAAAGCTTGCTTTATGTGGACTGTCGCGATAATATAATTATAAAACCCTACTTAGTTTTTGGCTTTCTCTTTATCACCTCAACAGGATCCTCACACCTGAATGATTTCCTCATATGCAATGCCATTTGTGATTTTTTTTTATTTCTAAATTCAATTTCACTGCAAATTTTTATAGCAGAAGAATGGGGAAACAATTAAATATTTGGATTTTTTGGGGGGGTGATCAGTGCTATTTCAAATCAGTTAGACTAATTCAATAACAATTAATTCACCAAATAAATCCAATTGAGCAAAACATTCAATTGGATTCAATTTATAGCTTGATTTCAGTATGGAGAAGGTCGATTCAGCAGAACTATTATACTATGGTGTCCACCACTTAGGTCTATTCTTCAAGTTCACCAAGTCTTGCTCCAGACTACGAATATTGTGATTCAATCTCAAAGTTTTTTCAATCTTTCAAATTTCAATAATGTTGGTTGCTTTGAATATTTGAAGTGTAAATCCAAGTTGGATTGTTTACATCTGTTGGCAATGCGTTATTCCAACATCATGGCCAGATGAGAAATCATGCATTACTATATCTCCCATGTTGGAAGGGTATGTCTGGATATCATGATAGAGTTAGACCATATCTCATCATTATAAGCAGTATGTTTATGGTACTAATCTATCACTAAGTATGTTGTACCTATCAAAATAGATCCATTGTAAATAGTATAAAGAGCAAAAATAGAGCTACACAATTATCATTTTGTTTTACAAATGAACAATCACATCACTGACTCGAAGGCGAAGAAGTAGTCGACATCTCCTTGCACTGGTTGCAAGATCTAGAGAAAGAAATGCTCAAACAAATGCGTGCTCACACCCTCTTTCCTGTAGCACGATCTTCAGAAGTTCTTGTTTGTACACAGAGTGTTCGGAAATGGAAATGTCATCAGATTACTCCAGGTTTGTTCTATTGTTTTGTCTTTTTCTTTCTTGCAATATGGAGCAATAAAAGGAAATTGCAATGCATAAACTTTCTTTAACATTTTCATACTGAGTTGTAGTATGCACCTCCTCATCTGGATACAATTAACACAACACAATAATAATTAATTAAAATGCTCCGGTGAAATAATAATCCATGGATATGTTACATGCTCTCCCAGCAGAACAGAGAGATGATGCAGGGCGGGCGCATGAAGATGGTCCCCATCTTCATTACAATGGGGGCGCGCTAGCGAAAAAAAAAGTGGCACGTACGCACCTAAGGAAGCGTGCACGCACCGCTAGGTTCGGTACCGAACCAAGGCGCATGCACGCACCAGTGGCGCGCACGCACCTCTGTTAAAATAAAATATAAAAAAACAGTGCCCAATTCAATTGGCCGGCCGAGCGCGACTTGTACCTCCGCGTACACGTGACTTGAACCACCAAAGTTGCCCAAATCAACTTCAAAACCACCCCACAACACCCACTAACTCATCAACAGGGCAATTGATAGGTAAATATCAAGTTTTGTTTTCATTTTATTCATTCTTTGTATTAATTTTTTGATTTTTTTTGTTTATTTAATTGTAAATAATTCTCAAATTTTGAAAACAATGAACCAATTTTCTATTGCAGATTGTAAACTGAGACAATGAGTGAACAAGATGTTAACCCCGAGTCTGGTGGAACACAAGAAAACCCAAACCTTGGACCCAATGCCGAAGAAAACTGTGAACACAATCCAAATGCTGAATAAAACCAAAACCCACAACCTAATTTTGAACAAGATGACATTAACCACTATGTAAATTAAATGCGAGTGCACACTCGCGAACTTAGAAACTCGGGTGAACCATCTCGATTGTCTCTTGCCACGTCAATTGAGAACTCAATCGACTCCTTCATACATGCACACCAGCAATTAACAGACATGACTCAATTTAGAGCCAGGATGCGGGAGTACTACTCCATGGGCATCTCCAAGGAAGCAATAAAAGATTTGAACATTTCAAAAGCCCAATTATATAGTATGTTCACCGAGCCGAAAACAGGCCAACCACCGAACATTACAAAGCCACTTGTTTGCATGGATTGGTGTCATTACCAACCGTGGAGGGACAATTGGATGCAGAGGTGGTTCATGGTGTACGATAAACCTTCCTGCAATAATAGGGAGGTTCCACAGTACTTCCTTTGCCAACTGTGGGCTGAGTTTTGCCTCGGTTTACATGTCAACTATTTTTACATAACCGAGTTCCAGGGTGTTGGGCGTGGCTCTGCCCAAGATCGACCTGCTGCCAGGAGGAACCCACTGAGAGGGCCACCACCTCCAAGGCGCGACCCCAACCCCTCTCCCCAGCCACCTTAATTTCCCCATAAGCTTGATCAGATCGAGGTGGCAATGAGGAATGTTGCACGTGGTCTCCTCAGACACACCTCCTTTGTAGCAGCAACCACAGTGGAGAGGTTGGGTGACCTTGATAGAGATCCAGGTGCAGGGCCTTCACGACAAGGCCAGGATAGACCCATGACCGATGGTAGCCATGCTGGGCATTCCAGTTCTATGGGGACAATGCCACATCTTTGTCCCCATTGCGGGCACACTTGCCCTGGCCCGATCGAGGGTTATTATATGGATTAGGTCAACAATTTTTTTAATGTGTTTTCAATCATCACTTTATAACTTGTAAAGTATTTTGAAAGTATTTTTGTTTGACTTGAACTATTATTTCAATGTATAGTTATTCAGAGCTGATACACCGAGATGGGAGAACGTAGAATCTCCCAACCTGGATGCAGCAATGGCAGCTACAAATGAAATTGCGGCACCCCACACGAAGGTATTTTCAGTACCTGACACAATTTTGTTATTACTTATGTCATTTATATTACTCAAGTATTTATATTTATGGCATACACGTTGATAGTTCGTACAATGTTTTTGAATATCTTGATTTCCTAGATAATGACTTGTTTAACATGTTCATAACATGCATGCATTTTTTTGTCCACAGGTGTTTCGTGACTACGGTGATCGGCCACCCCCGCTAGGGACTGGCACATCACCATATACACAGGTACAATGAGTAGTTATAAGCATGCTTTTAATTTGATTTGTTACGACTTACTATGGTTTAATTTATTGTTTGTTTACTAAATTATGATATTACAAATGTATATGTAGGTTCCACCAGCAGCTGTGTCTCTGCATTTTAGTCCTGTGTATCCACCCTCTCCCATGAGTCCCTCCCCTCGCTTTCATCTAGACCCATCCCTACGTCCACCCCCTCCCTTCCATCCATCCGCCCCTCTCTGACCATACTCCCCCTCCATCCATCCTCCCCCACTCGCCCACCCCCCTACGTCCATACATCCCCCCCAATTTATCCACGTCCCCATGTATATCCATCCTCCCCCATTCGTCCACACCCCCCCTTCCTTCCACCTTCCCCTCTTCGTCCACAACCTCCCATTTTCCATCCTCCTCCCTCCATGCAGGACTGCCCTCCTATGCACCATCGCTCAACACCGTCCATAGCCCTTTCCATTCGATACCCTCTATCCTACAACCGGAAGGGGTTCATAGTCCACATGGTCCTCCTCCACCCCATACCACCATGTCTTCTCCCACCATATCATCCCCACTTCCCGCCATTATTGTGGCATCTACTCTTCCAATATCCTCATCAGTATCTCCAGTGGTTGCACCTGTAGTGGCTGCCACTACATCTGTGCCCCCCCGCCCATCACTGCATCGGAGTTGGTTTTCCAGCCATCTGCTCCACCTGCTAGCCTAGAAGGCCAGCCATGTCCATCGCCGGAGGTGTTCACGGTGAGAATCAAATTAATTTATGAAAATATTTTGATGCATTAACAAAAATTAATTTAAGCAATTATGACTTTTCAATGAAATGATTGTTTTAAATGTTGTAGGCTAGAATTGTTGAGAGGCTCTGCAGATCCAGGACACCTGCCCAACATTTCCCACTCATGTCAAAGGTGATTTATTTAAGATTCGAATTCTACATTTGTTTTATAAATGTGGTAAATGTTACAAATGCTTGAAAATGACGATATCTTATATCATTTGTTCCAGATCCCGGAGAGACGGTCTACTCCTAGATGGACCAAGACCCGAGGCACCAGTAGCTGGAAGAGTAGGAAGATCAACTTTGGATCTGCACCTGGGAGTGACGACGGTGGTCACAATGATTCACACGCCACGTGCTATGTACATTAGCCACGATGTGGCACTTTTGTGCACCAGTTTTGATGTACTTTGTATCTACAGCACGAGTTGCCATGTATTTTGTATCTACGGCATGAGTTGTCGCATTTTGTGTAGGGCACGAGTTGCCATTGTACATACATTGGGAACCATGTTCCACTATTCGCCAAATTGTATATGTTTGGATGAGTTTTGTAGCCTCGATGTACATGGATTTTCAGTTATGTGATTTATATATCTCGTTGTCTAATGTCGTTGTCTCATGTTGTGTGTATCATGATGTGATGTTGTGTAAATTTGGGTTTTACCTAGATCTTAGAAGAGAAGTTGGATATCTTAGTTCAACTTGGTTTATCTTTCCACATGTAAAAGCTTCTAACGGTATCTATGTTAAGAGAACATTGTAAACATAGGCTAACTCAAACAAAATCATGTGTGAGAATTAATCTCAAAACAAACGGAATAAATGGATGGACAAATCACACCTCATGGCACATAAGATATATATTGGGAACTTGAGTACTAGGAAAAGAACACTTAAAAATAGAAAATGTCCATTGTCGTCAAAAGGTTAAAATGAGATCCAACATGATTTTTAATAGCTCTACATAATGAGATCCAAAAAGGCCATACTCTACATAATGAAATGTCGTCACTAGTATTTATTTTGACCATTTTGTCCACTTAAGATCATGCAACAAATTAATAACCAAGTTATGGAATCATTTCTTAATCAATTGTCACCATACAAATAGGACAACCTTGAGCACGATGTATAGCTAGCTCATTAATTCTCACTCACAGATATAGCCACCTTTGATTTGATGACCATCACACCCACTACCATTTACAATTACGACTTCCTTAATTTATCATTATGTGATAGCGATCTAATTTTATGTATGCATATATATGTATAGTGGTTTGGATTCAAATGTATGCAGATGAATATATATGTACAATGAAAATGATTTAATCTTTAAATGTATTATAATTTAGGGCTAGATCTTAGGATACATAATAGGGTTTCATTGTGATTAGAATACAAACTAGGGTTTCTGCTACCAACTAGGGTTTTTAGGCTAGGCTCTCGTGTTTCTAGGCTAGGATCCAAGCTCCAGGGTCACCATATTAATGTTTAATTCCACTATCATGTCATCATTCTCACCAATACCATGCCCACTACTACAATCACCATCAAGCCTCTCAATCACACTTTGAACATTTCCCATACTTCCAAGTTAAAATTGATAGGTCTTGTTGCTAAAATCTTTTCACTTATCTATTCACATAGACAAATCCACTCCTGTGAAAGATTTGTTGTAGCTTGGTACGTGCAAGTTCACATGCAATAATACTTGAGAGATCATTTTACTCCATGATCCATGGAAGATTCATTGGAGTCATATGAACTTCATTATCATCACCCCAACCATGGTCAAGACACCAAGATCCATCCTTAGTAGACAAAACCTCATGTTGGCACCCATACCACACTCAAAGATAAAAAAAAATCTTTGAAAGGGCATGTTTGGGAATTGAGGGAATCTTGATTTTTTTATAATCACACATGAGAGGTTCTTAGAGTCAAATACATTGGATATAAATAAATTCCCCAACACCTTCATCATCTTCATCACCATCGCCATCATCATCAACTCCTTCATCATCATCACCATCTTCATCATCATCACCATCACCATGACCATCAACCTCACCACCATCACCATCATCATCAACTTCACCATCTTCATCATTATCACCATCTTCGTCACCGTCACCATATCGATCTTTTGGATGCGAGACGGAACCATCACCATCTTCATCATCACCATCACTATCACCATCAACCTCACCACCATCACCATCATCATCAACGTCACCATCTTCATCATCATCACCATCTTCATCACCATCACCATCACCATCACCATCTCCATATTTTGGATACAAGATGGAACCATCACCATCTTCATCATCACCATCAACCTCACCACCATCACCATCATCATCAACGTCACCATCTTCATCATCATCACCATCTTCATCACCATCACCATCTCCATCTTTTGGATGCGAGACGGAACCATCACCATCTTCATCATCACCATCACCATCACCATCAACCTCACCACCATCACCATCATCATCAATGTCACCATCTTCATCATCATCACCATCTTCATCACCATCACCATCTCCATCTTTTGGATGTGAGACGGAAGTTGGATGCTTCACTCAATAAAATGAACAGAGGGTCACATCTCCCTACTGCTAGCAAGGGGTACATCTCTTAGGTACCAAAATTCGCTCAAGAAAAATCTCAATAAGATTCAAACAAAATACTATCCAACCTCATGAAGTGCACTTGTTTCTATTTATATAGCTTCAGAGAAACCCCCAAACCACTTGCAAATACCATGGGACCTAAAAACCATGTAGAAAAACCATGGGGAGTAACATAACCCTTGATTTATTCCACATTGGCCACATTCAATGTACCATTTGACCACTTCCTCATGTAATTCACCCTACAAAAACCTCTTGGACCTTTTCTAACCAACATCGATCATTTCCACAACCCAAGGTGTCGTCCTAACCACTTTTGATCATTTATCTCCCTTCAAATTTGAATTTGGTGCAACCTTCATTATTCCTTCATTAGTGATCTCCACTAGCTTCCCCTATCTTAAGGAAACACTCTTTTACATGGGAGAACACTTCTATTTGCCCCCAAAACGTCCCTTATACTTGGTAAAACATTAATGTACCTCCCTTAATCATCATTTGGTCCCATTCACACCTTGGACCAACTTTTACATCAATTTAAATAATTTTCCTTAGGAAATTTTACCCCATTTTAATACAAAGGAAAACTTATGATAAATCTAAATTCCCAAATAAATTTACTTATATCCATTTGAACTTTGGGTTGGGAATTTACTCTTCATGTGACCCACCATGTCCATTTGGATCTAATTTTGCATTATTACTAACTAGGACGTCATGCTTTAGAAATTATTTGACCCTTGGCACCAATTTGACAAACTATCATGAACATGGCCAAGTGGTTCTAAAAGGCCATTGTGATCCAATGCAAAATTTGGGGACATGAAAATTCCTCCCCTCCTAATTTTCTTGTCCTCAAGAAACCATAACAAAAATGAGGGAGTACCATCACATCACTAATTGCATCCAACCTTAGTGATGAACGAAGTCAGCACTATGTGGACCACACATGAACTCCATAAGATCCAACGTATCGGAAATCACAAGTGAACATTGAAGTGTGCATCAGCTGTATCTCTGAAATTTACCCAACTATACCTTGAGAATCATCCTCTCAAAGCATCGCCCCATCTGTTCCACCATCATACCATGCATATAGTGAAGACTAAATAAATATGCTAGGATCCCAAATGATCCTCAAGAATACAAAGTGCAATATATATTCTCCTATGCAATGCATAAGAGTCACATGGAATTCATCATAACACCCTGCAAGAAAAACATACGTCCATCCAAAAATATGTTTCCCATGTAGGAAACCATCACCATCTGATGCAAATATGAACCCATGGGGAAGAGAAGAGGCTTGCTTGGACTCAATCCAACCAACCAAAATGTGCTCCCAATGAGCTGCCAATGATCAACAATTCCTTGGTCCCACTACTTGCGCACTCTCCTAGTGCGCATTGTCATCAAGAACCAATCTAGCAAGTATGGGATGCCAGGGTACCAACACTTGTGCACCCGATCAATACATAGTGTATCATCAAGAAATAACAAAGGATGTTGCTGCGAATAAAAATTTTCTCCATTCATGTATATCTTCACCCAAGTATTGGATGAAGTTGGACTCCAACATCAAATGAACTAAGCAAGGAGCAAGGAAAATCATGAGTCTTCAAGTGAATCAAGTGAACATCATAGGTGCATCCATGTATGTTAGAGTCATCAAATGAGAGCAATGGATACTTATTATGCAAAAGAGAATGTGGTGAACTCATCATAGAATCATCATGTAGTGTAGGAGTCTCACACTCCTCATATGGCACCAATAAAAAGAAACCCTTGACCCAAATTTATTTTGGATGTATGACGCAAGATAAGGAAGGGTAGGATGAAGGAACATGAACCAACTCATCCTCCAAGCTGAGAAGTGCAAAAGTCTCATCCTTGGTTGGTTCACTTATCATGGGATTATGCAATTTCTCCAAAAGTGTGAAAGTGTCTTCAAGGGATGGATCCAAGGTAGTAGGACTATGTGCCTCAAAAAGTGCAAAACTTGTTCCCTCCATAGGAAACTCATGCTCCAAAACAAGTGCTTGGCAATCCTCTACCATGTCATCACATTCATCAAGCACATGAAAACCAATATTTTTCACATGATCCATCATGTCATGAGAATCCTCCATAGAACAATGTGTACAATCAAAAGAATAGGAGTGCAAATATGAACCTTGAAACATTACATTAAGTTGATTAATATGGATCTTGGATTCTTCCAAAGAATCCTAGGTGGAAATTAAGTTTTGTTTAACTTGTCATTATCTTCATTAATATTCAAGTAGTCCCCATGTAATACATTAACAAGCTCAAATAAATCATTCCTTTTATAAAGAAAATACAAAAAGTTACCATTGATGATTCTCATCACTCTCTAAATCTTATCCATGTCTTCAAGGAAGGATGGATCCTCCAATGAAGAGATTCTCCAACAAGAATTTGAGACCAATGCATGAGTGTCATGGAGAATGTGTATGGCCTCTTGAATCTTTTTGTTGCTCATCTTGTGTGGCCCTTCAATGCAAGTAGGCTCATGAGATACAACCTCTTCCTCGATCATGTGATCAACCTCATGAAGTACAAGTGGTGAGGATGAGATTGGTCTTACTTCTTCTTCCACTGCTACAAGGTCTTCAAGAACATGAGAATGTAAGCTTGCAGTAGGATCTCCAATGTATATATCCATGTCACCAACATAGAAAGAATGGCATCCATCAATAGATGTCTCACATGAACTTGAGAAATCTTCAATAATTTATCTTTGATCCATGTCTCGATGATCCTTAGCAGACCCTCACCCAAACCCTAGCACTAAGCCATCTTCTCCATCCTCACCATCACCATCACCGTCACCATAAACATCTTCATCATCACCACCATCTCCATCATCATCACACCATCATCATTGACTCTAACTCTAACCCTAATTCAATTTCCCTCTATCACCCTAGCCCTAACCCTCACCCAAACCCTAGCACTAAGCCATCTTCTCCATCCTCACCATCAACATCTTCATCATCACCACCATCTCCATCATCGTCAGTGACTCTAACTCTAACCCTAATTCAATTTCCTTCTATAACCCTAGCCCTAACCCTCAACCAAACCCTAGCACTAAGCCATCTTCTCCATCCTCACCATCACCATCAACGTCTTCATCATCACCACCATCTCCATCATCATCATTGACTCTACCTCTAACCCTAACTCAATTTCCTTCTATAACCCTAGCCCTAACCCTCACCCAAACCCTGGCACTAAGCCATCTTCTCCATCCTCACCATCACCATCATCGTCACCATAAACGTCTTCATCATCACCATCATCGTCACCATCAACGTCTTCATCATCACCACCATCTCCATCACCATCATTGACTCTACCTCTAACCCTAATTCAATTTCCTTCTATAACCCTAGCCCTAACCCTCACCCAAACCCTAGCACTAATCCATCTTCTCCATCCTCACCATCACCATCACCGTCACCATCAACGTCTTCATCATCACCACCATCTCCATCATCATCATTGACTCTACCTCTAACCCTAACTCTAACTCCAACTCTAACTCTAACTCTAGGTTCCTCATCAAAGCCTCCATCATCATCATCTTCATGACCATCGCCATCGCCATCACCATCACCGTCAACCTCTTCATCATCATCACCATCATCATCATCATACGTGCCCGGTGGAAGATTTTCCAGAGTTGACCCCCGTGTGCAAAAATTGCACACTCCCTCACTAAGAAAAACCCTAGTTTCCAAGATGGACGTACAAGATGAGGGCAGGGCCACCGGGCTGGAGGGGAGGGGCACCCCTAGCACTATCCCGGTATGGTAAAACCAACGGAGTCGACGGTTCGTCGATCCGAGCCATGGTCTTCATTCTATGGCTCGTCCCGTCTTGCTGCCAGAAGGCCTTCAAGGACACTTGCTGGATACTTGCGGGGGCGTAGAACTCCAACCATGCAACAAAATCAGGTTCCGGGGATTCCTGCAGGTGTGTCTAGGCAGGTTCCGGCCGGGAACGCTAGCCACAAGTGCCCTGTGGAATATTTTCCATAGTTGACCCCCGTGTGCAAAAATTGCACACTCCCTCACTGAGCAAAACCCTAGTTTCCAAGATGGACGTACAAGATGAGGGAGGGGCCACCGAGCCAGAGGGGAGGGGCACCCCTAGAACTATCCCAGCGTGCTGAATCCAACGGAGTCAACGGTTCGTCGATCCGAGCCACAGTCTTCATTCTATGGCTCGTCCCGTCTCACTACCAGAAGGCCTTCAGGGACACCTGTCGAGGGCATAGAACTCCAACCGTGCAACAAAACTGGGTTCCAGGGAGTCTTGCAGGTGTATCTAGGCAGGTTCCAGCCTGGAACGCTAGCCCTAAGTGCCCGGTGGAAGATTTTCCAGAGTTGACCCCTGTGTGCAAAAATTGCACACTCCCTCAAAGAGCACAACACTAGTTTCCAAGATGGACGTACAAGATGAGGGCGGGGCCACCGAGCTGGAGGGGAAGGGCACCCCTAGCACTATCCCAGCATGCTGAATCCAACGAAGTCGACGGTTCGTCGATCCGAACCACGGTCTTCATTCTATGGCTCATCCCGTCTCGCATCCAGAAGGCCTTCAGGGACACCTGCTGGATACCTGCCGGGGGCGTAGAACTCCAACCGTGCAACAAAACTGGGTTCCGGGGAGTCATGCAGGTGTGTCTAGGTAGGTTTTGACCGGGAATGCTAGCCATAAGTGCCCGGTGGGTGATTCTCCAGAGTTGACCCCCATGTGCAAAAATTGCACACTCCCTCACTCAGCAAAACCCTAGTTTCCAAGATGGACGTACAAGATGAGGGTGGGGCCACCGGGCCGAAGGGGAGGGGCACCCTTAGCACTATCCTGGCGTGTTGAATCCAACGGAGTTGAAGGTTCGTCAATCCGAGCCACGGTCTTCATTCTATGGCTCGTCTCATCTCGCATCCAAAAGGCCTTCAAGGACACCTGCTGGATGCCTACTGGGGGCGTAGAACTCCAACCGTGCAACAAAACCGGGTTTCAGGGAGTCCTACAGGTGTGTCTAGGCAGGTTCCGGCCAGGAACGCTAGCCACAAGTGCCCAGTGCAATATTTTCCAGAGTTGACCCCGGTGTGCAAAAATTGCACACTCCCTCACTGAGCAAAACCGCAGTTTCCAAGATGGACGTACAAGATGAGGTCGGGGCCACCGGGTCGGAGGGGAGGGGCACCCCTAGCACTATCCCAGTGTGTTGAATCCAATGGAGTCAACAGTTCGTCGATCCGAGCCACGGTGTTCATTCTAGGGCTCGTCCCGTCTCGCATCCAAAAGGCCTTCAGGGACACCTGCTGGGGGCGTAGAACTCCAGCCATGCAACAAAACTGGGTTCTGGGGAGTCCTGGAGGTGTGTCTGGGCAAGTTCTGGCCAGGAACGCTAGCCACAAGTGCCCGGTGGATGTTTTTCCAGAGTTGACCCCCGTGTGAAGGCCATGCCAAATTCACTAAAGGGGGCCATTTCTCGACCGGAGGCCCCCGGGCGTGCGTGGACAGGTCTGCAATGGCCAGGTGGACCTATGGGAGGCAACGTAATCCAAGTCCTCTCGTCGGTTTGGGTTCCATGGCCCCAAGTCAAATCCTCCAAGTGTCCCTGAACGGTCCTGGCGTGCCCGACTAGAATGCACGTAGCGCCCAAACCATGGCTCAGTTCGTGAATCCGTCGACTCCGGTGGGTCCGGGATGGCGGGTTTCAGCTAGGGGACCCCCCACAGCATTCCCCGAAGACCCAGAAGCGGTGCCAACGAGCCATCTCCGGAGCTAGGGTTTTGCTCAGTGATGGCCATTCCAAATTTGCTCAAGGGGGCCATTTCTCGTCCGGATGCCCCCAGGCATGCGTGGCCACTGTGGACAGGTCCACAATGGCCAGGTGGACCTATGGGAGGTGACGAAATCCAAGTCCTCTCGTCGGGTTGGGTTCCGTGGCCCCCGGGCAAATCCTCCAGGTGTCCCTGAACGGCCTCGGGGTGCCCAACTAGAATGCATGTGGCACCGAAACCGTAGCTTGGTTCGCGAATCCATCGACTCCGGTGGGTTCGGGACACCGGGTTTCAGCTAGGGGACCCCCCACAGCGTGCCTCGAAGCCTCAGAAGCGGTGCCAATGGGCCATCCCCGGAGCTAGGGTTTTGCTTAGTGAGGGCCATTCCATATTCGCTAGAGGGAGCCATTTCTCGTCCGGAGGCCCCCGGGCGTGCGTGGCCACTGTGGACAGGTCCACTATGGCCACGTGGACCTCTGGGAGCTGATGGAATCCAATTCCTCTCGCCAGTTTGGGTTCCGTGGCCCTGGAGCAAATGCCCAAAGTGTCCCTGAACGGCCTCGGGGTGCCCGACTAGAATGCCCATGGCACCAGAACCGTGGCTCGGTTCACGAATCCGTCGACTCCGGTGGGTCCGGGACGACGAGTTTCAGCTAGGGACCCCCCCACAGCGTCTCCCGAAGACCCGAAAGTAGTGCCAACGAGCCATCTCCTGAGCTAGGGTTTTGCTCAGTGATGGCCATTCCAAATTCTCTCAAGGGGTGCATTTCTCGTCCGGAGGCACCCAGGTGTGCGTGGCCACCGTGGTGCCCAACTAGAATGCTCGTAGCACCCAAAGGCCATTCCAGATTCGCTCAAGGGGGCCATTTCTTGTCTGGAGGCAGAAGAAGATCAATTTTCGACAAAACAATGTAGTTAGTAGAAGAAGATCAATTTTCGACAAAACAATGTAGTTATTACATGTGGAGGCAGCGGTTTCCCATGGAAAACGAGTGTAGGGTTGAGCAGAGGAAAGATGTTGGGAAATGGGCTATTACATTAGCTTTTTCGATGGGCGGCTGTAGGTATTTATGCTTTGGCAGCTGTAGGTATCTACACTTTTCTTCCGAGGGAAATGCTATTTCCGTCGGAAGAAAAGCATAGATACCTACAGCCGCCATATTTCCTTCTGTAAACCACTTGCATTTCTGTCGGAAGAAAAGCATAGATACCTACAGCCGCCCATTGGAAAAGCTAATGTAATAGCCCATTTCCCAACATCTTTCCTCTGCTCAACCCTACACTCGTTTTCCATGGGAAACCGCTGCCTCCACATGTAATAACTACATTGTTTTGTTAAAAATTAATCTTCTTTTGCTAACTACATTGTTTTGTCGAAAATTGATCTTCTTCTGCCTTCGGACGAGAAATGGCCCCCTCGAGCAAATATGGAATGGCCCTCACTGAGCAAAACCTAGCTCCAGGGATGGCCCATTGGCACTACTTCCGGGGCTTCGAGGCACACTGTGGGGGGGTCCCCTAGCTGAAACCCAGCGTCCCGAACCCACCGGAGTCGACGGATTCACGAACCAAGCCACGGTTCTGGGGCCATTCAGGGACACCTGGAGGATTTTCCCTGGGGCCACGGAACCCAACCCGGCCAGAGGACTTGGATTCTGTCGCCTCCCATAGGTCCACCTGGCCATTGTGGACCTGTCCACAGTGGCCACGCATGCCCAGGGGCATCCGGACGAGAAATGGCCCCCTTGAGCAAATTTGGAATGGCCATCACTGAGCAAAACCCTAGCTCCGGAGATGGCTCGTTAGCACTGCTTCCGGGTCTTCGGGGAACGCTGTGGGGGGTCCCTTAGCTGAAACCTGTCATCCTGGACCCACCGGAGTCGACGAATTCGTGAACCGAGCCACGGTTCTGGTGCCACGGGCATTCTAGTCGAGCACCCCGGGGTCGTTCAGGGACACTTTGGGCATTTGCTCCGGGGCCACGGAACCCAAACCAGCGAGAGGACTTGGATTCCATCAGCTCCCAGAGGTCCACGTGGCCATAGTGGACCTTTCCACAGTGGCCACGCACGCCCGGGGGCCTCCAGACGAGAAATGGCCCCCTCGAGCGAATATGGAATGGCCCTCACTGAGAAAAACACTAGCTCCGGGGATGGCCCATTGGCACCGCTTCCGGGGCTTCAAGGCACACTGTGGGGGGTCCCCTAACTGAAACCCGGTGTCTTGGACCCACCAAAGTTGACGGATTCGCAAACCAAACCACGGTTCCAGTGCCACAGGCATTCTAGTCGGGCACCCCGGGGCCGTTCAGGGACACCTGGAGGATTTTCCCTGAGGCCACGGAAACCAACCCGCCAAGAGGACTGGGATTTCGTCGCCTCCCATAGGTCTACCTGGCCAATGTGGACTTATCCACAGTGGCCACGCACGCCCGGGGGCATCCGGACGAGAAATGGCCCCCTTCAGCAAATTTGGAATGGCCATCACTGAGCAAAACCCTATCTCTGGAGATGGCTCGTTGGCACCACTTCCAGGTCTTCGGGGAACGCTGTGGGGGGTCCCCTAGCTGAAACCCGCCGTCCCGGACCCATCGGAGTCAACGGATTCGCGAACCGAGCCACGGTTCCAGTGCCATGGGCATTCTAGTCGGGCACCCCTGGGTCGTTCAGGGACACTTGGAGGATTTGCCCCGGGGCCACGGAACCCAACCCGGCGAGAGGACTTGGATTCTGTCAACTCCCACAGGTCCACGTGGCCATAGTGGACCTGTCCACAGTGGCCACGCACGTCTGAGGACCTTCGGACGAGAAATGGCCCCATTGTGCGAATATGGAATGGCCCTCACTGAGCAAAACCCTAGCTCCAGGGATGGCCCATTGGCACAACTTCCGGGTCTTCGAGGCACGCTGTGGGGGGTCCCCTAGCTGAAACCCGACGTCCCGGAGCCACCGAAGTCGACGGATTCGCGAACCGAGACACAGTTCGGGCGCTATGGGCATTCTAGTCGGGCACCCTGGAGCCATTCTAGTGGTGATAACAAGTTTACTGTCTGTTGAGTCTGATACTACATCTAGGAGCCGCTCAGCAAACTTTGAGATAGAAAGCTATGTAATTTTAGGATACTGATTCAACCACTCATACAGTTTCTTACCTTCTCGAGGATCTAAATTTATAATTTCCTTTTGGGTAGATTCGGGCATTCTCGAGGATCTAAATTTATAATTGCCTTCTGGGTAGATTCAGGCATGGAATAATATTTGTCGGCACTTCCAAGCTCCCGAGACCATTTCGTTAGCCATAATATGTGCAACTCCTTTGATGAAAGATAAATTCTGGTGTGGATGGCAGCATTTGATACACTAGCCAAATCTATGTTGTTGGAAGAACTTAGATATTTCAACAAAGGAGCGTTTTGCAGGTGACTTGAAAATCCCTTCCATTTTTCAACAATAAAACAAAGAAGTTCAACGTACAGATTTTCAGGTAAGCTTGTCAACCAATCAGACAACCGAATACAGGGAGATAACCACGCCCAAAACATTCAAGCTATTATAAAACTCTTGTTTATCAAGATAAGGATGGACTATCTGTGCAATTTTTGCACACGGGGGCCAACTCTGGAAAATCATCCACCGGGCACTTGTGGCTAGCATTCCCGGCCGGAACCTGCCTAGACACACCTACAGGACTCCTCGAAACCCAGTTTTGTTGCACGGTTGGAGTTCTACGCCCCCAACAGGTATCCAACAGGTGTCCTTGAAGGCCTTCTGGATGCGAGATGGGACGAGCCATAGAATGAAAATCGTGGCTCAGATCGACGAACCGTCGACTCCGTTGGATTCAACACGCAGGGATAGTGCTAGGGGTGCCCCTCCCCTTCAGCCCGATGGCCCCGCCCTCATCTTGTGCGTCCATATTGGAAACTAGGGTTTTGCTCAGTGAGGGAGTGTGCAATTTTTGCACACGGGGGTCAACTCTGGAAAATCATCCACCGGGCACTTGTGGCTAGCGTTCCTGGCCGGAACCTACCTAAACACACCTACAGGACTCCCTGAAACCCAATTTTGTTGCACGGTTGGAATTCTACGCCCCCGGTAGGTATCCAGCAGGTGTCCTTGAAGGCCTTCTGGATGTGAGACGGGACGAGCCATAGAATGAAAACCGTGGCCCAGATCGACGAACCATCGACTCCGTTGGATTCAGCACATGGGGATAGTGCTAGGGGTGCCCCTCCCCTTGGCCCAGTGGCCCCGCCCTCATCTTGTACGTCCATCTTGGAAACTAGGGTTTTGCTCAATGAGGGAGTGTGCAATTTTTGCACACGGGGGTCAACTCTAGAAAATCATCCACCGGGCACTTGTGGCTAGTGAACCGACTGGAACCTACCTAGACACACCTGCAGGACTCCCCGGAACCCAGTTTTGTTGCACGGTTGGAGTTCTACGCCCCCGATAGGTATCCAGCGGGTGTCCCTGAAGGCTTTCTGGATGCGAGACAGGACGAGCCATAGAATTAAGACCGTGGCTCGGATCGACAAACCGTCGACTCCATTGGATTCTGCACGTCGGGATAGTGCTAGGGGTGCCCTTCCCCTCTAACCCGGTGGCCCCGCCCTCATCTGGTACGTCCATCTTGGAAACTAGGGTTTTGCTCAGTGAAGGAGTGTGCAATTTTTGCACACGGGGGTCAACTCTGGAAAATCATCCACCGAGCACTTGTGGCTAGCATTCCCGGCTGAAAACTGCTTAGACACACCTATAGAACTCCCCAGAACCCAGTTTTGTTGCACAGTTGGAGTTCTACGCCCCCGACAGGTATCCAGCAGGTGTCCCTGAAGGCCTTCTGGATGCGAGATGGGACGAGCCATAGAATGAAGACTGTGGCTCGGATTGACGAACCGTCGACTCCGTTGGATTTTGCACACTAGCTTAGTGCTAGGGGTGCCCCTCCCCTCCGGCCCAATGGCCCCGCCCTCATCTTGTACGTCCATCTTGGAAACTAGGGTTTTGCTCAGTGAGGGAGTGTGCAATTTTTGCACATGGGGGTCAACTCTGGAAAATCTTCCATCGGGCACTTGTGGCTAGCATTCCCAGCCAGAACCTGCCTAGACACACCTGCAAGACTCCCTGGAACCCGGTTTTGTTGCACAGTTGGAGTTCTACTCCCCCGGCAGGTATCCAGCTGTGAAGAATAACTATAAAAGATGGGGGGGTTGAAGATATGAATCAACAATATTTTGTCCCAAGGAAGTCTTGGTCTCATTTTTTTTTTGCTTATGCAACATCACGATGGATTGAGTAGTCATGATTGATCATATGTGTTTATGAATTATTAGACAATTGCTATGATTATTATGACCGTAGTGCATAAAGCATGGAGACTGAGCTACATAAGGAATAGAGGTCATAGAGGTTGTGTGAAGGCAATGTTGAATGTTGTTCTTGGCTCTTGCATGTATTGTAAGGAGAATCATGCTTGAGTGAATCATGCATGGTGGAGATCACTGATTAAGCATTGACCCAAAGGCTTTTGCATGTTTATTTTGTACATGATGCATGGTTTTTGTGTATGTGGCTCTTGGTGAGATCATGATGAGAAAAAACCCTTTGACTTGGTGGACTATTCCACATTTACAAGTCAAGTAGAAAAATTCAAAAGAGGTGTAAATGAGAAGAAGCAAATGAATCGCATTGATGCCAATTACACTTGCAAAATCAGACCAATCAAAGCTCTCAATATCACCGATACCACTCTGTCCCTGAAGAAGATTTCCCTATAAAGTACCTGGATCATGACCAAAGGAAGTGACTACTCCCAATCCAATGACAACTACCCTCCTTTGATTAGTAGCACTTAGTTTTTTTCTTGCGTAGCCTTCACAGGTTGCAGAGCAATGGTCGTTGCTTTGCCTAGAGGTTAATTAGAGTGTGTAAGATAACAAGTGTTCTCCTAGCCGGATTTTTTGGCATTTGATTATCGGCATATAGGCTATATAAGACTGGAAATGACTCAAGGGTTCTCCCAGTCGGAAAGGTAATGCCTTCACTATCCGTTAATGATGCGAGGAGGGTTTGCTTCCCCTAGATGCATCATGCCAACCAATAATTCATCCCATTTGCACTATCTGTCGGGGCAACAACTGCGTAGATGTGTCCTACAAAAATGCATTTTAAGGTCATATTCCAACAAGCAGTGGTTTGATAACTTGGATAATTACAAAAACAAGGAGGGAACCGGGATATGCATGTAGAAATGTTTACCTGGTTGTACAAGATCAGATATATGATCATATTCATTCGAAATAGAGGATTGGCCTTCCTCTAACTGGATTGTTTCAGCAACTGCACGTGGGTCCACTGCAAGTGATACATGATCCCATTCATCAACCCAATCCATTGATTCGCACTCATCCCACTCACAACTGCTGCAAGACCCACAAAAGCAAGCAAGTTGTCGCGTCCATATTTCAAATAAAGGATTGTTTGAGCTTCAAACCGAATGAAATCCACGAGTGCCTTGCACAGTACTACAACTATAAGAACGCGATCGATCTATATCAACTACATTCCAAAAATTTCTGACAACATGTCCTCTGCCTGTTGGTATGTGTTGCTCCGTGGTTTGATCTGGCATTTTTTCTTTGCACCATCGAACTGTGGATTCGACATTCCGAATATGAGGGCCTCCCATGCACATCATCTCCTCCCTTCGTAGGGCAGTTTTGAGACATGCTCTAGCCCCGTCGTGCTCTCCCTTTCCATGCCCGGTCTCAAAATAGTTCCATACATGCAGCACATCATAAGTCTTGTGCAACATACTCAACCACTGGAAAACACGTGCATTTTTTAACTGGCCTGCACAACCATCTGACCATATCCAATGTTGGTCCATATGTATCCCTCTCTCCTTTAGCTGATCATAGAAAATTTTGAAGCAATGTTGCACATAATACAGGTCGTGGCACATGTCGTCACTGATGTAGAAGTTGGTCTCTTTCAATATCATCCTCATGTCGTTGCTGCTCTCTGGTGCGTGCCTGTACGTGATATGGACCATTATGCTAACTTGGTCTGAATGGTAGTATTGACTTTGAATCTCATTCTGTGGCTGTAGGGTATAGTTTTTCGCAAAGTCCACAACCGACAATATTGTGCCCTTGGGAAAGGTGTCCCTGCACTGTCTGTACTGTTCATCCTGCCATCGTGCTACATGGACGTGTTGTACATAATGCTCGGTCTTTTGGTAGAATTCCTTCATGAAATCACAAATTTGTACCTGGTGCCACAAAGCCAAGGGCATTAATACAACATGACATTTTCAATCTGAATATATATGTACAAATTCAACATGTACAGTATGAAAGCATGCAAACTTAGATTACCTGTGACTTCACCAATGCAATTTTTTTGCTTTCCTTCGAACTATCTACTTGATATGTTATGTACTGGAAGTTCTGCATTTCTACTGACATCCTCCCAAATTCGTGCTCCACGGTTGCATGGATGCAGCGACTCAATAATGCAAATCCATTGCAACTGGAACACGTCCCATATAAACATGACTTTTATAATATTTTTGTCCTTCGGGCCTTACACACATTATGCTATGTATAAATTCTCTGGATGCATTCGGTGGTTGTAACGAAGAGCAATCCTGCACAATGTTAGTATGCAAACCACAAAATATATGTCTATATGTACCATAATAGTACTCAAATTCTACATGGTATCTACAACAACATGTACTGCGATCAATGCAAATTCTAACATACCAGGGTTTGCATTTTTCGAAGGACCTTTGGCCCAAGTTCAATTGTGTGTGCTCATTCTTGAACCTCTCATAGAGTTCTGTTTGTGTGTTGTTAAGGAAGTGCTTGACATGGGGTTCACCCCCCCTAACACCTTTTCTCAACTTTAAAACATCTCTTTGATTCAATGACGGTCTAGTGTTATCATGCCAAAACTTTTGCACTAATTCTTTAACAGCATCAATGAGCTTCATGTTTGAAGGAGGTAACCTACCAACAAAGGCCCAACAATCTTTTTGGCCTGGGGTCTCAAGTTTTTCTCTAATGGCAGAATACTTTTGAAGAGTCTTTCTATCTGCTTTAAATATTTTACATGTGTGTCATAGTAGGCGGCGTTGCCTTGTGGATTTGTCTACAATCGATTCCGACAGTACACGACGGGCCGCATTAAAATCTTTTGTGCGAGAAGTTTTTCCAATCAAATTAAATGCAAATTGTAGATTTCTAACAACATGATTGTTGGCCTCTGAACTTCTAACTACCTTTATGCACAAAATTCTCCTAACATGAGCTAGACAATGTGATTTTAACAAAGCAAGAAACAATTGACATTTTGCTGCATCGGTTTTGGATTCAAAAAAATCTTTGATTATCTTGTTACAATGGAAATCAATAGTGCGTTTGGACATCTTACCTTCAAGTCCTGAAAATGAACTTTCATCCACATGAATACGTCTGGGAGTTCTTCGTTGTCCGATTGATAGTTGTGGCAAGGGAGTTGGCAAGGAAGTATGAGTCTTGTCAACGGTTTGTTGTGGCCCTTCGTTCAGTAATTGGTCCTACAATGGAGTGTGTTCGCCAAGTGGGTGCTCTTCTTGGGGTGGTTGCCAATTAAGAACTTGTTCAACATTCATCCCTTCATACTCGACATCAGGCAAGATTTGATTGACTTGAACCACTTCGTCATTGCTTGTTG
Source organism: Larix kaempferi (assembly GCA_027924585.1). Classification (NCBI taxonomy): domain Eukaryota; kingdom Viridiplantae; phylum Streptophyta; class Pinopsida; order Pinales; family Pinaceae; genus Larix; species Larix kaempferi. The sequence continues at coordinate 858,914 of BSBM01000887.1, forward strand.
ATGGATCTAAGGCACTAACATTTTGATTTTTACGGTTTTGCATGTACAACCTGGATTTTCTCTTATCTCATGGGCCTTTTCAGGGGACAGCGGCCTCCTTCTAGACTTTCTTTGATTATTACGTCTGTTGCCCATATTCAATGCGCTTTTGGAAAAACGAAAATATGACCCCTGCAAGAATGAACAACAAACAAGATATTAAAACTCGATGTGCATGATTATTAAAGCTCGATGTAGCAATTGATTATGTACAACAACATCTAGTGATAATGTTTTCATATAATCTTAAAAGCTATTGGGAATTCCCTACATATAAAGTTACAACATCACATCTAGGAACTCAGTAGGATGGTATTGGATGGTGGTATGGGATGTTAGTGGTCCAGCAAATTCCCTACAAGGGAGAAGCTCATATTGACTTCATTTTCATGGTATGGATGAGGGAAAATAGCCCCAAAAGACTAAGACTTTTCAATTGTTTAGGTGTTTGTGTGAGTTGTTGTAGTGAAACCATGAGGAATTCAACAAATGTTTGTCTACTAGATGGAGGAATGTGATTATGAAATGTTATTGGTGGTGATGCAAGTAATTTTTTTTTATTATCTTCATGAAAGGTTGAAAGCATTGCTTGGTGCATGTTGTAGTTTGTTTTTGGTAGGATGTTTTTATTGTCTATGTTGAAGATTAAGAAGACTAAAATAGATCTATCATACAATTCATGAGGAAAAACCAAAATAGATGCCATTCAAACAAGTGAATGAAGACTAAATTACATTTAACAAGATCAAATTTTCACCATACCTCAAGGATTATGATTGCTCTTTGCTTCAAATGTCAAATGCTCTTTTGATGTGTCCACTATATGTAAGAAGACTTCATGTGTATCCAAGTAGCATGAGAATTCAATCCAAGGTGCCAAATAGAGTCCAATTGTTGTGTATTCACTCAATTGATCCAAATAGAGCCCAATAGTTGTGTATTCAATACAAAGAGCTAAATAGAGCCCCAAATATTGTGTATTTTATCCAAATGGTGTATGAATTCAATCTACCATGAAAATGCTTGTTGGACTGTGCATGAAACCAGC